>VZUI01096385.1:0-191558 GCA_013401135.1 Cettia cetti | reverse complement strand
ATCTATCTATCTATCTATCTATCTATCTATCTATCTATCTATCTATCTATCTATCTATCTATCTATCTATCTATCTATGAGATGCTGGGCCACAGGAGGTATTTCTATTTCATGTAACTGTTCCTCTGCACAGCCCTGCTGAGGGTCAGGAGCATCAGCTGTCAGAATGGGTCAGACTCGAGTTCTTGCTCCTCTGGGATGCTACAGACAGTGCCTGGTGCTGTGTCTTTCACAGAGCACTTCAGGAACACCATGGCAATCATGAGGGCAAAATCCTGATCCTCCATGCTTACAAATTCTCAGCTGTGCTGAGACCTTTTCTGTTTAATATAGCCTTCAGAACTGGATATTGGGTTCATACCAGCTAACACCAGTTTTAGAGTCTTATAAATCAATGATACTCCCATAAATATTCAGGTACTTGCAATCTTGTGAACCAAACCCAGTTCCAGAAAGCAAGGCACCCTTCAGCTGACACTCCTGGTAAATAAAATAGTAACTTTGCTGCCCAACACACAGAACCAGAGCCCTGCTGTGGACAGCATGGCCAAGGCAGTACCTCCTGTCCTTGGCAGCTTCTCATCCCCACTGAGATGCACAGCCACATCCCATTGATTTTATTTATTCAAAATAATACTTGTTGGTCACCATCCCCAGGGATGGCACATCTTTTTTGTCACAAGGGCCCCACGAGGTAGGAAGTATGCACTGAACTGTTAAATACAACATAACGTCCTGGCAACACTACAGTACAGCATAAACAAAGGCACAATAAGTCATAAAAAGCTAATTCTTTTGAAAGTTGCTAATACCAACATATAATTTCATCTCTGCAATTTAAAAAACATTGGCAAAAAAGCCATTCTCCAAGCAAATAAGCAACTGTGTTTTGAAACTATTCACTGCTGGCACTTGTTTAAGGGGAATCTGGTAATTTGTTCCATCCATCCTCAGCTTCACAAGCAAGAAAGCATGTCTTGAATTGCCTGTTTTCTTCTCTGAAACTTAGGGTTCACACCAAGAGGAGAGCAGAGCTATAATTTACAGTTACAAAATAAGACTACTCCTACCCTGAGGCACTCCACTGTGTGCATTTTATACAATACATTACATCATCTCCTTTACGTTGCCAGATGTAATCAATTCATGGGGGTTTTTTTTCATACAAGTCCAACAGGGAGTTATACAGTCACAGGACAAGACCTTATCAATGGAATTTATTACAAAATGCATTAAATTTCTGAAGCAACTTATGGCAGCATAGTGAAAAAAAAATAAAATCTCCAAATTCAATATCAGGCAAAATTAGATTGCCAAACTAAAACCTCTTGTTCTGTAAGCTTAGCACAGAAACTGTAATTTTTATATTGTGGAACCATTTTTAGACACATGTAACCAGCTTATAACTTACATCCTGACAATATGATGGAACTGAGTCCAAAAATCATCAGGAATTTGAAAGCATTAACTTGTGTGAGAAAACACCAGCCTTGGTCTTAAAACAGGAGCATTAATTACCTAAAATAATATATAGGGGACAGTAAGACACCAGGTTAGGCAACTTCTTTGAATTTAAAGCCCAATTCTTTCGTTGAAGCCACAATTTGCTTTCATTAAAATTGGACTCTGAGTTGTTACTGATCAAACACAAAGAAATGAAGCTACCACAGGCTGCTGTAGAATACACAATGAAATCCTTTACAAAAGCTGTTTCTTTGCCTTCCAAACCAAGATTCTGCCAGATCTCTCATTCTGCTTACCACACAAGCAGCATTGCAGCAGGGTTTTCCTGCCTGGGTGTGCCAGGGTAGCATTTGTTTTTAATGCTGTTCTTACACAGTCTCATCACCTCCACTGTAATGCTGTCAAACCAGCAGGCTGAGGCTGAAGTAAAGACACAGTGAACACCTAGAAAAGCTGAAATCTACCATTACAAAGCTGTCTTTTTTCACCATTCCTTTTCTTCCTCTGTGTAATGCTCTCCCTGCTATGAGTTGAGAACTTGCTTCTCCCTTCATGCATGAAGAATTCACTTTCCCCTATGAAGCATGGTTATCTTCCCAGTGCCTGCTTCAGAGACTATGAATGCTCTGCAGGGCACAAATATTCTCATTTTTTTGTCTCATGCAATGCCTAGGGCAGCCGTAAAACTTCTGAATATTGGCTGAAAATTTGGAACAGAGATTACGGGCTGAAAAATCCAATAGATTTGTCCAAAATATGTATATATGGATAACACAGGCACAGCTTGATCAGTGTTCAGCAAGCCCTGGATGGACAAAGAAACTCCAACCTTAAGCCTGATCATTGGTTCCTCTAATTTTGTCAGTTTGGTATCTTTTGTGATGTTAAAAAGCTTGGAATGTTTGCCAGAGAATACACTATGGGTCTTCATCTGTGAGCAGAGTCCTTGCTGCCTCTCATGCTCAACCCTTTAATTCTGTTCTCTTACAGAAAGACCTAACCCAGCCACCTGAAACCCTCTCATGCAACCTGGCATTTATTACAGTAATTTTAGCCTTTAGGAAAGAACAAACATTTCAGTCTGAATTTCCTTTTCCTCACTTGCACCTTGAAGCAGGTCTGTTCCTGCATCTGTGTGTCCTGTAAATCATGCCAAAACCCTCCTTTGATCCACTCCTGCTAAGCTAACAGGTGTAGAAAAAATGGATGCACATTATAGAAGATGTTTTGATACAACATATACTTTTTTGGCATGTCAGCCTTATCCAAATAAGCCAGCCTAAAGAGTAAAGAAAACCGAAGCCAAAACATGCTGAGGTCTTTTTTGATCTCCTTTAAGGTATGGAGGCTTCAGAGTATTTCTGGTAGACAGATTCCCACTGTTGCATGCATTTGATTCCTCATTTCCCTGCATGTTCCCTACAAAGCTAGCTGGAGGCTGGAAATGTTAAATACCCAGGGCTGCCTCTAATACACACAACAGCTGAGGAAGCCTGTTCCCACACAGAGTGGTCCCAGTGTCTGAAATCAGCCTCTTCTGACTGTGCACAGACTGATGGAGCCTCCCGTGCCTGCATTTTTAAAACACTTCTGACAGCAAAGGACATGAAACAAACTAACTCCTAAAAACAAGGCTGGAAAAGGGCAAAGTCCCTAACCCTCCTGTCTCAAAGCACTACACTGCTTCTTTTCCCACAGGAAAATCAATGAATAGGACACAAAAGCCACAGCACTGAGATGCCGTAAATTCAGTGCTCCAGCATTTAAACATCCTATCTCTACATTACTAGACGATGACATCTATTGTCCTTTGTGCTTCTAGATGGCCCAAAAGGAATAGCAAACTGTTCATTAGTAAGAGTTTATCAGGGAACTTCTGAGCAACTTGGAAGAAAGTTGGAGCAAGCCCAAGAAAAGACCACCCAGCAGAGCCATGGCTGCCTGGTTAGCTCCAAGCAAGTCACAGCTCCAGCTGGTGTCAAACACTGACAACTACCAGCCACCAAGCAAAGATGAACTGGAGTAAACATGCCAAAGGATGTTTTGTTTTGTTTTTAAAGCATGAAGTGCAGTGTATTATTATGTTCCAGCAACTACCAAAAGGAGTTGTTGATCTGAGTTTGCTGGAGATGTACAAAGGCTGGATGCAATAACATGGCATTCTGTTTGAAGGGGAACTTGTGTTATAAGTGAAAGATGCTAGAAAATGACAATGCTGCTGCAGAGTAGACAGAATGATACATTTAGTCAAATTCCCAGTCCAAGCCTTTTCAAAGAACACAAGCAGTTAGTGCAACATTCCTTAGGGTTCCTGCATCCTTTCAAACACCATCGCTTTCTTGTAGTTTACGCTCATCATATTAAGAAAAATGGTAATGAGGAGATCATGACAACCTCTTTTAAAAGAAACAACGACTCAATTGCCAAGGAGAAAAAGGAGTGATAACTATTTTCATGGAAAGAAGCCTCCAGTGAACGCTTTACTGTTGAAGCTATGTTCTTTGTTTTTGTCTGAACTCGGGGATGACAAGGGGCTGCTCTTCAAAAATATCCTGAGCACCAGTTTTCATTTGATTGGTACAGCATTACTTTTTCCAATAAACTGGAAGTTCAGACCTCTTGTTGAAAAGATTAGGGACTCAAGAGGTTAGAAATGATAAAATACTGGAATAAGTGGGAAGGGATTAATTGCCTTGATTAAAAAAAAAAAAAAGTCACTACTGGGAATGTGCCTACAAACCAAACATGAGGTGTTTTTATCCTAAGGCTCAGAAGAATATTTTTAAAGGTTACTGCACCTTGGTGTACACAACATTTTCTTTAGTAGGATATACTCATGGCAAAGAAATTAATGGACTACAAAGCCCAAAGGGGCTTTTAACACTCAATGCTTGTGCAATAAATGCCATCAGAAGCTCTCAAAGCATTCCTCACAAAAGAGCAGTACCTGCCACTTTCCAGCTTGGTTTCAGAGGTGAAATTTGGTGCACACTTTAAACCCCTCCATCAACCCATAGCAAACACAAAGAATACAACTCTGCCCATTTTTCTTTCCTGCTAACCACCCATGCCAGTCTCCTACACCCTGGAAGTTCATGTTGCTGCTATTTCACCCTGTAAAGTACAAGTAGGCATTTCCACCTCCCCCAAACATATTTGCTTACACATTGGACAGAAGTTTTGGAATAGAGAAAACATTTAAACAGGAGCTGAAAAGTGTTGGTAACAGGTTTCTAATGACAGCCCCAGCAGAGCCCTGGCCCCAGCAGCTCTGGAAGGCCATACAGGAACAATTGCAGCAGGTACAATACACAGGGTATGCAGAATGTTGGAAAAATAAATCTGGGCACTTGGGTCAGACCTTCAGATTCTTGTTTGGAGACAGCTTTCCTCTCCTGCCTGGTCAACAAACACCTCAAGGCATTGAAGCAATAAAATCATCTTCATTCTAATGCTAGAACCTGACATTTTCTTCAGCTGACTTCTGCAAGGCTGGGTGCCTGTATGAGTGTTTTTAAATTAAAAAAAAAAAAAAAAGTGAGAATTCCCTGAGAGGAAAAAAAAAAATAAAAATAAAAGAAACCCCCATTCTGGTCAGATTTTCTTGCTATCCAAAGAAATTGTTACACCACTGACAAATCAATGTGGCAGGATCTACTGGCTAATTAAAGAAATGTGACAATTTTACTGTGATAATTTGAAAACACTCAAAAGTGCCACCTGTCCACAGTGTGCATTCTTCTCAAATGTATATTAAACCCCATGATTTGTAATAAGAAATTGAAAGGAACTTACATATTCAATAAAAACACAATTATAAGCATAATTTGAAATGTAAAGCTAAAATAGATTGGAAGTTCATGAGGTTTCTCAGAACATTAAATTCAATGACACACTTTCTTTAAAGAAATGTTAGAAATTCAGATAAGCCACAGTATGCAGCACAATTTTAAATATCTGATAGAGCCTCACTTTTGCCCAATTACCACACCAACAATTCCAGCTGAGGACATCAATGCATTTTGCTAACAACTAATTTAACTTTCAACAACGGCAGCGTGGGTGAGGTTCTATTTCACCCTTTCACAGAAGGAGACACAGTGGAGCAAAGGGGCATCTCAAGGTTATTCAGGAAGATTAAAGGTGGGATGTTTTATCCAAGCCTGTGTATTCAAGAATTTATTGAGAGGGTGTTCAAAGACATGAGAAGATGAACCACACCAGCCTCTCACTGGCAGATCTGAAGTGGTGTATTCTGAAAACTCTGACAGCTGGAACAATCCCCACAGGTAAGGAGAAAGGTTGCTTCCAGAATGAGCTCTGCTGACTGTGGAGCATGACAGACCAATGGCACACAGCAAAGACACGAACTCTCCTCCCCAAATCCAGAACTATTCTCACTGCAGAATCTGGGACAACTTGAACTTGAGACAGGAGTGACCACAAGACTGCCTGACCACGTCAGGGCTGCTTCCAAAGCCTGACTGTCCCACCACAGAACTCTTCCCAAGGAAAAGACCACCTGCTTATCCAAGGGGTCTCTCAGGAGGAAATAAAGTAAGTTTTGGTCCATATATCAGTTGGTGTTCTTGCCTTAAGAAGAAATTAAGAGTGGTTTCAGTTCAACTCAGACCGCAGTGCATTATGAAAATGGCAACAAGCATTCCTGGGATCTGCTGGAACAGAACACTGCCACCCATCTCCTCCCTGCCCAACCACGAGATTCAAAGCTGAAACTTCAGTTTTTGTCCAAGTGTAAGCTTTGTCCTGTCCTCTTTACTTTTCTTCAAGGAGCTCAAAGCAGTAAAGCATCAAAAGTTGTAACATGCAGGTGTAGATAAAGCATAAAGGGGGAAACTGAGCATGCCCTCAAGTACCTGGCATCTTTTTGATCCGTCACTTTAATTTCTCTAGTGCTTTCCTTACATATGTTTCTTTTCAATATCAACTTTTTTTTTGATTGTCATGTCCAGAAACTTCAGAGGAGAATTTTGCAAGTGTAAGCTCTTGAAACTGAAGGTTTGTTGAGTTCCATCTCCCAGTCCAGTCTTCCCTTGGACACTGCAAGTGTCCCCTAGCCTTTTCCTAGTCTGCTCTTGACTAATTGTGATTAGGCTAACTCAACCTCCATGGGCCCCACGAGCCTCCTCAGCAGTGCTGACTTATGGATTTAAACCATGCAACACTTGCCCTCAGGGCTGCAAGAAATGGAGCTCTTCCCATTTGTGAGAGAAAGAGCCACAGAAGATGTTACAGACATTTCAAGCCAGAATTGTTTCTAAAGCATGCATTAATTTCAGAAAGCCTAACACAATTTTAATATGTTTTCCATGTCTTCCTTCTGTGCCGAAAGCAATTTGTTATGTAGAGTACACATTATTAATCTATTTAAATGAAAGGTAACACTGCTAGCAGTTTAAACACTCAGTGCCCATATTTACCATGTTTCACTTTGACGGGACTAGATGAAATAACAAAAATGATTAATCTGTGACCAGAGAAATATTCTAATACCTGTATCTCAAAATAGGACTAGATTTTTTTTTGCTTAATGCTCTGTCAGTGAGCTGTGTAAGCAGAGTATGGGAGCTTCAGATGGCTTTTCTGCTTTCTGCTTGTCATTTTGGGATCAGCAGCAGCACTGCAGGAGAGACACACAACAGGCTGTGGAGTTCTTAATCATGTTTTTATACAACATAAACTCAAGCAGCCCACAAGGTCCTTAGGAGAGGATACCTGGTACAGCTACAGCCAAACACTGTAACACTACAGTAATGTTTAAAATTTTCCATCCAGTTCAGCATTTGGGGCCTTTTTCTGTTCATGGGAACACACAAAAGGTCAGAGTTGAACTGGCATGCCAGATTCCTTGGGTCTGTTTTCTTTCACACTTTCACTCCAAGATAAGGGAGTTACTCTTTATATGCAAGGATGAAAAAGGATGGGAATACAGGTCCCATGGGTCTCCAAATCAGGAGTAGGAATCTCAGCTTTAAGACATTCTCCACTCCACTACAAAACTCCACCAAATTGTTTTCCCACATTTTTTGTCTCTTTCACTTATTTCTGGAGCTTCAAAACTTAGTGGTATTTGAAAAAGTAGTATATAAAATAACCAGTGTTTTTTAAGTTCTGTAGAGAGTACATCTGATCTTGCACAAGAGTTGCAAAACTTACTATCTTTTCCTCTAAGAGAATAACTTTGCTTCAATTACTTTCTTGTTTGAACTGGCTTTAAAACAATTACTTTGTATAGTCTCATAAGAAGTAATTATTTTTATCACAACAGAGTACTTAATCAGAGTGAGGACGCTGAGCATGTAACGTTGCAATATATAATGGATTGTTTCTGAGCTGACTTTCAATGAGGGAGAGAAACTACAAATGGTTGTTTTGGTGCAAAAGAGATGCTGAAGAGCTTGGAAAACAAGCTTCACTCCTTCACTGGCAGTCATTCACTTATCATTTATCATGGGAGTACTTCATTTCTCTTCAGGAGCAGCAATACATGTCCAAACTCTTGTGATGTCAGCTCACTTTACAGCAGTTTTAGTAGCAATGGTAAATCTGGCAACGATGGCAGAGTTATATAATACTACTGAAATCAGCTATATTTCAATTTGGCAGTACAAAAATATGTGTTAAAATATTATGGTAAAGGAGATAAGAAAACAGTATTGAATAGTGAGTTTGAAATAGGTGCACAGCAATCTCTCTCTCTTTTCCTGAATACCCTTTGTAATCTTTTTTATTGTTACAGTGTTAGACAGGCTGCAATAGACCCACATAATGATCAGATTTTACATTTCAAAGTTCTTTGCTAAATAATTTATTTAATACTGCTATGAAAATAAAGCCTTTATTTGATAAATGTGCCTGCAAGCTGGAATCAGACCTTGCTTGTCTGTCCTGACAAAGGTCTAATCTTTTGCTGCATTACATCTTGAAGAGGCATTTATCCCTGTAACAGGCAGGTGCAGAACGCCAGCTTTCGAATACAGGAAACTCTGCACACCCACGCGCATTTGTCAGCTCAGACAGTCAACCTTTCCTCCCCGTCACCTCCCCAGCAGCACACAGCCTGCCCTGCCTTCAGCTGCCAGCACAAAGCAGATTTATACCACAGATCTGCAGCACAAGTGCATCGCTCCCCTCACATGCAGCCTGTGCCGTGCACAGCCCTGCAACGGGACCCACAAAACATTTGGTGTTGGCCCGCTCCCCACCCTGCCAGCTGCAGCCAGCTCCCAGCTCCAGACAGGATGAGCCCCCCAGGTAATGCAGGCAGCTTTGGGATGCTGCTCCTGAGGGGCTTTCCTCATGGCTGCCACCATAATGTTGTCACTTGTAGGGGTGAGTGGCCAAAAATTTGGGTGATCCTGTTCTGCCACGGTCAGGTGCAGCACACGGGGGCCAAGGGTGTGCTCTAGGCTGGGACAACCCGGCTTTCATGTCTTTATATAATTCTGCAGAACAGAACTAACACATATTTTGTCTCTCACATTGTTAGGGTTCATTCCTTGCTTCCAGGATTTCTGGCAGAAGGAAATGAAAGAGCAGATAAACTAACAATAGTTGTTTCAAACACTTTGCCAAACACTTTTGAACAAGAAAAACTGAGTCATGCCTTTTTTCACCAAAATGCACCAAAAATTATAGATCCAACAGCTTACAGGGTGTGCTCCAGGGTGCTAAGTTAAAAATTGCCTTTTCCAGCCCCCAAAGAGCCTTTTGCACTCCAAGCTTACACCAGGCTGTCCTCAAATGACTCCAGCTATTGATCTCACCCTTCCCCTGGGTATACTGGACAGTGCACAAAATGCTGGGAAAAGCCTTCCTTCAACCTTCCTGGAATTGTTACTGAATGCTCGTGGTGATAATGTCTGTGGTGATGCTGAGACCAGAATTGAGCTGATCACCTACCAAGCCAGGAAGGAGCTGTTCTCAAGGAAATATTCAGCATTTCCATTTTCTGGAGTGAGTCCACATCTCAAGAGTCATCAGAACAAAGAACTGGTCTCTGCTTTTTTGTATACCTAAAGTAATGCAGAGGCAACTCCTTTTTATTTTATAACAGCAGCAGTAACATAAGTGGAGCTGCTGCCAATTTATACCAGTGTGGGAGGAAGAAGAATTCAATGAACTCAAATGAGATCAGAGGTCAGTGGAATTACCCCTTGATTTATATGGATGTGAGAGCAGAAAATGGTTCTGCCTCCATTGAGAAAATGCTGATAAAAAGCTTGAAAATGCAATGGCTTAGAAATTGCTAAGAAATTAATTGTTTTTATCCATCCAAATCTTTGTGTACATAAGCAAAGTCTGAAGGAAAAACCAGCTCTCAAAGCAGGCTATTACCCGTTCCTTGCATGCTTTCAAAGGCTGCACACCAGAGCAGGGACAAAGGCCACAGATCCACATTTACACGTGGGTTAACTTTTCAATCCATTTTTTCATTTCAATAGAAATAATAAATCACCTTATCCAGGAGAAAGAAGCAGCTTGACACAAAACATACGGTGCTGGGCTATTTTTATAGCACACCTAAGACGTATAGGGATTCATTTATTTACTCAGCTATTTAAAAGTGGCTACTCTTACTCATTCTCTGGACAGCTAAATGCCAGGTTGCTAAGTTACTGTTACTTGACATCATCTCCTCCCCAACGTGTTCCCACATTTGACAGGTTCACATGATTTACTAGGCCAGTCAGCTCGTTATTCACTTGTCCAATGACGTCTGGATAATCATTTTAAATTCACATCATGTCCTCCCCAGCAAGCCCCCAGACTCCACATGAAAATATTTAAACTACCCGTCAGCTACTAAGTGCATTTGTAACCACGCTGGACAGAGTACCTGTATTTTTCAAATTACAATTATTATAATTAGGTTTAGCACCATTCTTCAATGCTGTTTGTATTTTAGAAGAGAAAACAATTACTGAGGGGCAAATAATGGGCTGTATCTGTTACAGCCTAATTTTGCTATGTGAACAGCTCACTTCAGCTGTGGGTGAGACATATTAAATCTGTTAGTGCTTTCAATTGGCATGAGGAAGGTAATCCTACACATAATTTGCAGAGTCAAGGGCATTTTCACCTGCTGATCAATTTACATTCTCTCCCATGCCCTTAGACAGGAGCTAGCCATCAGAAGATGACCACACAAATTACAGACTTTGCTCATTTAATTCCAGCCACTTTTACACTTATTACAATCCCAACTCTATTTGGGATCTGTTTTGCTTCCAGACTAGAAGGTTTCTAATTAGTATCACAGCTGTCCTCACACCACCAGAAGTCCACCTAAGTACGTGATGCCTTCCTACAGTGAATATGCACATACAAAAATTCTTTTGTTCCTCTAAGCAGGGACGGATTTGCAGAGAGCAGTGCCTGCCCAGGTGGTCAGGATACAGCCAGGAAAGCTGCAGTGCACAGACCAGGGCTGCCAGATTATGTCCAATCAATTACCCAAACACCCAGCCCAAACTTCCAATTTACACTCCCAGTCCTCCAGAACATGTAGTTAATAAAAAATTTCCTTTCTCTCCATGCAGTGCTGTGTGCTCCCCAGCTCTTTAGCCAGGGGTAAAGCAAGGCTAAGGAAGGTGCCTTCTGTGCAGGCAGAGACAGGAAAGGGATCACTGCTTGCTCACCCTCAGTGTCACCTCCACACCTCCTGCTCCTGGCCAGCACATGCTTCACATCACACGCAGTGACAGCAAGGCACACTGATGTAAAGCACTGCTACAAGTGGCACAAGGAACAGCTCTGGAGACTGGTTTTAAATGTCAGCTCTCCCTGCCCCATCTGCACTTTGGATCACAACACTTCAATGAACTCATTTTTCAATGGATGCACATAGCATGACAACTTAATTTAAATCCATATTAATAAAATGTGAATTACACGCACATACTTTTAATTGCCTGTCTTCATATTATCCACACTTTCAAAACCATTGCATTGGTTAGAAAAAAACCCCCAAACATATTATGGAACAGAAAAAAGTGTAGACCACCAGGTATTTGCTTTTATCTTTCTGTTTGGTATTAGCAACCTGTATAAAATGCAATCTGTACTATCATTACTATTTGGCCTTAGTTGTATAAGAGGTGATGATTATTATTACTATTATTATTTATTATTATTTTTCACAACCTTCTCAGCCATCCTGGTTAGAAAAGAAAAATCAACAGGAGACTGGTCTGCCATTAACCTTTGGCTGTGGTATTGGGAGCAGTCCTTCAAGCATTTACACAAGATGACATAAGTAGCTAAGTGTTTCAGGAAATCTAAAGGACTGTGAAATTTTGTCTCTGAAGGCTCAGGGGTCTGAATGGAGTCAAGACCTTTCCCCTCACTCGGTTGAAAATTTTAGAATATAAATTCAATTAAACCTTTTTTCTCCAAGATGGAAAAAAAAAAAAAAAAAAAAAAGAAGACAGATTAGGAATTACAAACCTCTACAATTACAGAAACCATTAATCAAGTTCAGTTTGAAAAAAGAGCTGTGTAAAACCAGAGGTCACAGATCTTTGCAGAAGTACCTCTTCCTTGTAAGGTCTAGCAAAGAAACCCTCGAGAGTTTCTGTGTCTTTATGAGGCATGGAACCAAATTAAATCACTCAATTCCCCAACCTAAAAAACTAAAGTACACCAAAACCAGAAAAAAAATGCAAACTTCAAGGCATGCACTGCATTCCATGCAAGTGCCAGCCAGAGCAGAAACTTCCAGGGGTTGCCAATGGTTTGGTTGGGCAAAATGCACAATTACAGCCCAGTTGTCCACCTTTGGGGATCAACTGTCTTGGAATCATTTGTGTTTACCTCTGTAACACCCCTGGAAGGACAGAAATGTGAATGTGCTTCACCATCTTGATTAAAAAAAAGACATTTCTGCTTCCTGTGATTTGTACACACTGCTCCCACATTAAAAGTGTCACCTGGATGACTGATCCCTGAAATTCACCCCATCACATTTTCTTTTGATGCTGTTTACTGAAAACAACTGCTTTCCCCAGCCAGCAAGTCATTAATTCCAAATATAGTAAGGAACCTAATTGAAATACATAAAGAAGGGAAGAAAACATTTTAAATGTACCAAGTATTTCACACAGCCTTTCAACATTTCCTTTACTTTTGCTCCCTTAGTGTTCTATAGGTAATAAACCTCTGCTCACTTTGAAGGTTGAAAGTAAATATTATTTATTTCCTTGCATCCATTGCTCCTGGGTGCTCATGCAGGATCTTCTCCCTTACTGCAGGGCTGCACGAGCATGCCTGCCTGCTGCCTCACCACACTCCTGCAGCAACACTGCCAACCCATGAGGACATCTAAGCAGCCCCAGATAATGTGTGTACAAAAACCAGGAGCAAGTTTTCCAAGCTATTTAACTCTGAATTGCAATGAATAGTGAGAAGCTTATTTTATTTTATAAGCAAGAGTCAGTCTTTGCAAACAAGCTGGCACGACTGTTAAACATGATTTCAGGTCTGGGTAAGTCTGCAGCACAGCCTCCTAGTAACAAGGAGATGGCTGGCACAAATTCCCATTGAAGTTTTATCCCTTCCACACCAAAAACGAGCTGTGTGGATGGCAGTCCCTGGGAGGTAGCTCTGACAGATGGGAAACTCAACCCACGAGGACAAAAACCTAAATCTGAGAGAGAGACTGGTGGGTTGCCAAACTGCCCCCAGGCAAATCTCACTGCCAACAGGGAACCCCAAAGTTGGGGTGTCTGAGGAAAAGCCCATCTTACACTTAGAGTAAGGCATGCAACTTGTGCACACTCCCTTTTCCTAATTACATGATCTTCTTGCAATTAAGCCATTCTCAGTTTGGAGTGGCAATTTTCTGTATTCGACCACTGACCAAAGATCACAGAAAAAAACGTCTGTAAGTCTTTAAAAAAGCTATGAATTATAAGCAATTGTAGTCTAGAGGAAAGAGGAAGATTGTAGGCCAGTCTGTGAGTAGAAGAATTAAGGCAACTGCACCTCAGGGTAGGAGAGAAATGTGTCCTGGATAGACTCAGGGACTGAGAGCTTGAAAAGAACAGGAACATGTGTAAATCCTGACTGAAACAAGCTGGCAGATGCAGAGTATTAGGTGAACTGATCTCACTAAGGAGCACCCTGGGCCTACCCCCTGTCTGTGTCTCTTAATACAGACTCACTGATATGTTATTATTTAACTACAGTGTTAAAGACAGCCGTACAAACCCTCTCCTTGGAAGATGAAAATAACAGCGCTGCAATTATACAGGAGATAAAAAAGCAAAGGGTATTACTTACCCGCAGTATTTCTTCCACACAGCTGGAGTCATTGGGAAGGGCAACCTAGGTTTAAAGAAAAAAAAAAAGAAATGTTTAGTCAGGTGCTGGATGCAAAGTTCAGCCACACAGGTGAACAGCTAACAAGCAACTGCCTCTGTTTGAAGACTGCTGTATCCGTGCTTGCTGCCTACCAAATTTTCCAGTTCACATCAACATAAATCATCAGCAGGACCCATTTTGTCAAAAGTTGTTTTTTTCTTCCACGCTGCTTTGTGTTACTAACGACACTTTTGAAGCAATAAAGTACTCTGATTTCCTCACAGTTGAGAACTGGCAGTGGAATTGCCTGAAACTTCTGTAATTGAAGAAGATCCCACTGTTACTCCTATCGGCAGCCTTCAGAGAGAGGGCGAGGTTTGGTTTAACTTGCCACATGCTGCAGAGAAGGACAGAGGTGATAACAGGAGAAAGCTGTTATCATCAACCATCTTATCCTACAGCTTAATAGGCTAACAGCTCAGACAGCTCTTAAATATATACTGTAGTAAAATACTGGTTGGACTATAAGGGTGGTTGCTGATTTTGTTGTCCCTCACTCCATCAGCCTGTTGCAGGTTCAGTGTCCTCTGCAGCCTGCACAGCACACAGGTATCCACCTCCAGGGGCCTGATAGCTGCTCCTTCTCCCCTTAGAAATATTCCATTTACCCCTTTGCCCAGCCACACCCATGCACACACAGAGTGATGCTGCTAATATATCCCGGTTGAAAATACTTCTTAAATGGTACTTACAGCATTTGGCACAATCCCTCATTCTAAGGACACCAAAGAGCACAAAACCTCTAAATACTGTGATCAACTACAGAAACAACAGGCAGATGTGACCTGTATGTTCAGCCACTCTGTGGCACCTGCAGACAGCTGTGGTGGGCTCTTACCACGGGGTACAGCAGGAGAGGAAGAGACAATATCCAGGAAGGTACCAAAGCACAGGTAAGTCCTTTGTGCCATAAATATTCAGTGGGACTTTTCTGCCTGATTCTTTTACCTTATTGCCCTTAGTAGCTACTTTGGTGAAAGACAGTCATGACTAAACTTAACCCCTGCCATCCTAATCTGATATAGAGCTTGACCAAAAGCACTGACCATGGCCTTCTGCCTGCATTTCAGCCAGCACTGAGCTCCAGGAATAAATCCACACAGCTACAGAAGTCAAAGACCACAGAGACCTCTTAGCTCACCAAGCTCATGCTCTGCTAATGTAGCAGATTTTCCCTGTGTCTTCTAGTTCTGTGGCCAGTCTGACCCAAAAACTGTAGGGAAATGGGTTTCCCATTCCTTCCCTTAATAAAATACAGTGTTGTAAACTATTTGGTATTTTCTTTATAATGGTTAAAATCTTGTTTTCAGTGTCACCTCAGCTTTTCTGTAGAGCTCTTCCCACTCCTAGAAGTAATTCATTACTTCCCTCCACATTTACTCCATACACAGACATGCAGAATTATACTCCACTTTTCCCAAATGATGTATGTTCAACTTTTAACTTCTTTCCTGATAAATAAGATTTTCCTTCCCTTTGGCTTATTTCATCACTGTTCTCTGAATTCCCAACAGTTCATCAGTATCTTGGTACAGGATTACCCAAGTGAATAAGACTACACCACAGGGGTATTAGTGATTTTTATCTATTATAGATTATAATTTTCCACAATATTGCCTTAAAACTGTCAAACAACAACAAAAAAAAAAAAAAAAAAGCCTTACCTTTTGTCCCCAGTTCCTACTCAGCTCAAATTATCTAACAAGCCTGGCTGAGCCAGTGGGTGGTGAGCATGAACTGCAATAGGCATTCAGTCCACCCTTACACCACAGGACTTGGACTTGATGGGACTTCCTTCATCTCCCTGCTTTTCACTTAAGTTACTTTTTTCTCTCTCAATAATTTGAAGTTCTCTGCTCATCTGTGTTTTCCTCCTACCAGCAGTGAGGAATATGTTTAATCCTCATTTACAGGTCAGCAAGGTGAGCTAGCAGGGGTATTACAGCACTGTGCAGTGGGACAGAACACGTGTCTCTGATACATGCCTCATTTTTTTTTTTTCATTGAAAAACTAATATGAGAAAACAAAACAATCCTCCAGTAAGATACAGTGAACACAGCAACCACAGAATTTCTCAATGCAGAGACAGGAGCAGCCCAAAATCCAGCAGAGTGAGTCTGACTGGGCAGAGTGAGGGCAGCAGAGGCACAGCTGCTCTTTTTTTTTAACACCCTTCCCTACCATTACACATGCTAGCTGTAATGCTTAGCCAAGGTACCACATGCATTTCTTTGTTTAGAAAAGTGATGAGTGTGTCCCTCACTATTAATACAGGACAGAGCATGTTCTTGGTTGTCTCACAGTCCTCTCCCAATTCACAGCCCTGTTTAAGTTTATATTATTTCAGAACTAATGATGATAATAACAATAAACATACCATTTTACTTTAATAAAGCCCACTATATATTATGCAATTGTAACCAGCTTCTGCTGGCAGCACTTGCTAATAACTTTAAATGCTCATGCATCAATTTAATTGTGTTAATGGCAAAGAAGATTTTAATGGCCTGATAGAACTTTTGTTCCCTTTGGCATTGCTTTGTTTTGAATCACTGGTATTAAAGTAATGCAAGATGTCAAAGTGCTGTGATTGTCATATAGGGAGATCCAAGTAGGAGCGAGCACAAAGAGGAAAACATTTAGATTGATGCAAACATTAAAAGAATAATTATTACAACATGGCTATCAGAGAGAAGATCAATGTAAGAGTCTTTCAGTACATTACTATTAATGGATTTCTAAAGAAATGAGACCATTTTTCTAAATTCATGCTGCAGTTGCACATTCTAAGAGACTTGAAAGGCAGAGATCCATTAGAAATTAAGTCTGTCTTAAAAAAAAAAAAAAAGGAGAAAAAACAACCTCTCAACCTTTCAAAGTGTGAATTAGAAATTGTGAGTTTAATTGTCTGTAAACAGCTAACAAGTGTGAGCGGGCCCACATGACACACCATGGCATCCAAGCCCAGATTCATGGGGACAGAATGAAACAGAGCAGATACACTATTCATCACTTTCTCAAGTGCTAGCACTGTAACAAATTGTTATTAGAATTGCCATTAATAAACTGCCACGTTCCTCCTGTAGTTCAGTCAAGACTGGACATTCATCCCATACTACTACTTTCCTAATCTAATAAAAATTAAGCATTTTAGGCCCCATTATGTGATTATCCATCCCCTCTCTCCTCTTCAGCTTTCATCACTAATCAGAGTCTAAAAAAGAGGGCGCAGCTTGCACTTGTGCACGCTTCTGGTGCTTTTCTTCCTTTATGAGCAGCGTGGTCTAACTCAGCTGAAAGGACAGATTCCAGGAATTTGGCTTCTGCAAGACTGAGGGGTTGCAATTCACATCATGAGCTCTTCTCTCAGCCAGCAGTGCATTCACAGAGCCCAGACTGCAGAACAGTGAATGCTACATAAGCTGCAGACAGACGTCCTGAGGTAATAAAACTTCAATCAAAGCAAGAAGATTTCACAACAGCTACATGCTACACTGAACTCATCTTCCAATTTCCTTTTCATCTGGCAAACCTCTTTTGCATCAAAACACTTCATGTTTACTTTTAAATATTGCTTGCTAAAAAAAGAAAAAGAGAAAAAAAAAAAAGAGGAAAGGTCAGATGGTCAAAATATTCCACCTAATACAAGCCAGTATTCTTCACTGGCTTTCTTCACAGCTTTCTTCACTTCTCGGTCTCACAGGAGAGAGGAGAGAGCTTAAATGATGTGGAACCAAAGGGTTTAATGTATGGCTTGGGTGGCTCAGTGCTGAACTTTAAAGGGAGGGAAGGAGGGCAGAAATGTAAGAGTGAGGGAATAGTAGCCTTTAATGTTATACAGATCAAATGACATTGGGTGAATGGTTACAATATCTGATGAGTCACGTTGGTCTAACCTTCCACTTATTCATTCTACAGTTCCTTGACTACTCTTACCTCCTGGACAATTTATAAGCTGCATGAGATCAGATTTTGTTTTTGTGGCACAGAAATATCATATAAAGACTCTTTTCCCTGTAATTTACATCCAACAGCAGACATTTCTCAGAAATGTTAGCAACACAGTCTTCCTACAGACTTATGAGAATAGTTCTGAAAATTCAGATGTAGTGCCATAAAGCAGAAATACACCATGAAAAATGTCTTTGCCAGAACTGACCGACTACATTTTCATCTGTATAAACTGTTCATGAAGAATCCCCCTGGTTTTACTGATGCACAATTGGCATTCAACAAGTAATCTCTTCTTCCTGTCTTTGTTTTATTGAAAAGGTAAGTGTAGCTTGTAAAATGAATGTAGGAGCCCACTCATTTCTTGCACATGAGCACCTATGTGCTTATACATCAAGGGCTCAGCTCTCCTTGTCATCTCCTTTATCAAGGAATCCATTTTGACTCTGGGGAAATGAAGCTCATGCTACTGTTTACTCCTTCGAACACAAATTGATTTTTCACTTGCCAGCATGAAAAGATCCTGTGCATGAGCCCTGATTGATCATTTCCAGTGTGCACCACACAGTGATAAGAGGAAAACACTCAGAAAACCAGAAACAGCAAAACGAGGACAGTCAGCGGAAGCCTTGTCCTCTGAGTGCCTTCAGCTCCTGCCAGCTTTCCCATTAACAGAGTGCTTGGTCTTCCTGATTAATACAAGTGGGAAATGGATGGGGAACTACTAAGAATAGCAGAATTTCCAGATACAACACACTAGGTGATGTCTGGACACCTTTCCAACCTGTATGAACCCATGGTTCAATTCTTGCAATACGCTCACACAAATGCAGTACTTCACCGGCACTCGTGTCCTTCCAGAAACACCTCTCCTTTCACTGCCATCAGTATTTTCCTGCACACTCAGGCCTCATTTCTCCACTTTCATGGCTCCCAACATTCCCCTCAGCTGCCATCTGACTACACATTTCTCCTCCTGAGAAGATTGTTCCATGTTTACTTCAAGCAAAGTTCACACCGCTGCTCAGAGCCTGCTGCTCAAACCTCCTGGGATTGTTTCACAGCTGATGACCCTGCTTCCTTTCTCAGTCCAGAAAGTGTCACTCCTGTCAAAGACACCTGGAAGAGACACCAGCTGATCTCACTAGCTGGGAGGCTCTTGGCTCTTCCTTACTAACCTTACTGCAAATGTGTAAGAATGGAAGCAGCAGAAGAGCAAAGAATGAATATTACAACCTGATGGTAGGGCTGTTCTGATGCATTTGATATTTGTGGAGTTATCACCAACATACTTTAGGGCTGTATGTTTGCATTTTGGAGGAAACTGAATGAAGTCAAACATGGTGGTATTAAAAAAACAACAAACTCCAAATTGCTCCCTTGGTATTCAAATACATACATGTGTTTTTCACAGGCTTATTCATTTCCAAGGGAGCCATTTGTGGGTCCTAAATAATGCATAGCCACTGTTTTCTTTTAGTGCCTCCACCATCCTGGAACCAAAATACCATGAGAAGACTACATTTCCCATTATTTTAACCCCAGAAATATCTCATGGGGCTTATTAAAATGTCTGTGGAAATATATAATTTCCACATATATAAAAAATTAGGAGAGAAAGAAAAACTATTGCCTAAAACAAAATACAGAAAGCTGCTCCTTTGTTCTCCTTTAATACAAATACTGCAGAAGCTGTGTAAAATATGCACTTACTGGAGAACCTGAAAACACAAAGGAGTTTTAAGGAGCGAGTTAATTCATTTGTTGAGCTAAGGCAGCCTGGCCTGCAGTCAGAGCTGCTCCTCCAGAGGTGGCTGGAGAAGTGCATCCTTTTCCCCCAAGTAAAGCACCTTAGCTAGGAAAAACAACTTACTAGTGTGGTCCAAAGCCTGACTGAATCAGACTGACACTGATTTTAGTGACCTTCCCAAAAGGTCCCCAGTTCAGAAGCCAAAGCTGCCCACAACAGGCACTTTCAGTTTCACACAAAAGCCAGTGACTCTGCTATGCTCCTGTCCAGCCACCAAGAGCCAGGCAAACCCGAGCAGTCACACAGCAGGGCTGACTAACCCAAACTGAAAGGGACTCAGTTGCATCTCCCTGCAAAGAACTCAGCTCACAACGACCTTTTTTACCAGTCTGAGCAAGCCCAACTACAAGAACAATGTTTTTTCACTGGCATTTAGTTCTGCTACAGCAACTTTTAAACCAGACTGACCTGGATGTGACAACTATACTTTTCTTGTTCTCAGTATGAGTTCAATTTTTGTTCACTTTTTTTCCTTTTTCATTTCTTTGGTGTTTTCTTTTAACAACACCATTTCAGTGTTGATCAGCATGAAACAGTCTCCATGAAAGCACAATATGCTGATGTTCAATTTAAACTCATTGGTTCACCATTATTTTCACACAGTAAATTGCCAAACTCTGTTAGAGAGAGAAGACTGATAAAGTGATCTCTCACTTCAAGGTCTCCTGGGAGTTTCTTAATGTAGGTAAGGCTGCACATTTTACTTGTGGAATATTCTGAATGTAGTATTTTAGAAACTCACCAGAAAGATAATACAAGAGTATCTGATAATGTCAGTATTAAGCCAGGCCCCAACAAAAGTGAATTTGCAGTACATAATTTACCAAAACATTAGCTTGCATAAAGGCTGTTACAACCATTTAATACTGACAAAGAGCAAGGAAATTTGGAGTGCCAATTTTCTTTTTCTCCCTTCCTCTCTTTCTGTTCCTCCTTATAACTTCAATTACTTATTTACTTACATAAAATACATAAATTTTCTTATGCCTTGGCATTTTCACCTTATTCTGGAAGATGTTACCTTATACATTTTCACTAAAGTGATGATAAAAGGTGCCCTGACCTAAAATGCCACCATGCACTTGTCCACTTGGAACATCAAAGCCTGACTAACACTGTGCAATGCTCTGCTGAGGTGAGATATGTGGTGTGGCAGAAATAATGATCAAGTGTCTGTTTCTTGTCTTCCTTTTGCCCGCGTGAATGAAATTTAACTTCTCCTAAGACAATGAACAGTCTAAAAGGCATGAAGGGAGCTTGGCTTACAAGTCCATTTGCCCTCAGCTAGGGGGAAGTAAATTAGACACCTTATTTATTCTCAGTGTAACCCCTTGAGTAGAACCTCTTGGAAATCATGCAAAATCCCTTTACTATACTGACACAGCTGTCTAAATTTAATATACGTTGGAATTGGATCTCCTTTAAATCTATTTCACATTAGTGGAATGTGGTGTCTGTTCCCAGTGTGTGTGCCAGCACCAGGGCAGCATCAGGCAGGAGCTGTGTAAATTCCTGCTAAAATAGTATCCAAGTCACCAGGTCAGACTGTGGCCTTGCCCACGGGACTAAAACGTCCCCCACGTCAGTGAAGTTCCATCAGAGTCACCCTGAACCATGATGTGAGCCTGCAAATTCAGATTGTAACACTTCTTCAGAGGTTTTAGAGAGGAACCTTCTGAAACGTGCTTACATCTGATAGCACCCCCGTGGTGGCTACAAGGATACCTTGGGTGGTTGTGTTGGTTACCTGCTTCACTTCTGCTGCTTAAAGCAGGGATGAATGTCCCTCACAGAAAAATGTACTCCTGGGTATAATTTGTACAGCAATTCCACAGCTGCAAGGCCCGTGCTGGGACCCAAACTAATTGCTCAGAGCTTGTTTGCAAATTAGTTGCTTTCATATATCCTTCTACCACAGTCAGAACTTGCAAGTCACGACCTCAGACTGTCTTCAAAATAAAGGGCCAGAATCCAAAGGGCAAGGACCTGTTCCTGCTCTGAGGGAAACAAATGTATTTTGAAATATCTTAGGGTTTAAATACCAACTGTTAGCATAACTAGACTGCACAGATACATTTTTAACACAAACTTGAATCAAATAAATTAAATTCTTATAGGAAATAAAAGCTATTTTCCTTTTATTAATACAAAGTAGTACAGTTATTGAATATGTTTTTATTGTAATTGCATCCAAACTCAGACTACATTAAGAGCCAGGTCTTATGCTCATTAAATAGTAAGGCATGCAATTATCCCACCTGCCAGTGAATGTCATGGTTTTCTACAAAAAGGGGAGTTAAATAACACTTTTTGGACAGTACAGAACTTAGAACAAGGAAAATCTGATTTTGAATGGGATCTTTATGGCCTCTCTTTTAGTTACATTTCTAATTAAAATGCTTTGATCTATTAATGCCAAGGGACACTGCTAAATGTATTCAATGCAGAAGTTGCATACTTTTCTTGAGCTCCCCAAATCTCTTAGATCTGTGTGCACTTATGCTGTGTGCAGTTAAACTGCTCACTAAAATGAAAAGATATCTAAGAATAACTCACTTCCATTAGATTTATAAATCACATTAATTAATTCTACATCTCCAGTGGTGTAGAGACCAAACTCTAATGCGAGATCTAATTAAAGAAAAGGGAAAAAAAATTGCAATTGAAACACAGAAGTAACTGTTTAGCCTCAAATTAATGAGGCACTATGCTAAGCAAGAATGTCCATAAATCCCTAATGAGGATTTTAAACACATTAAAACTTCCTAATACAAAGTGTTTGCCTTCCTTTTATCCAATAACAAATAAGCCAATAATTTTCTGCCTCTAAATGACACTATTAACTGTCATGGCATGTTTTATTTGACAAACCCTCCATTCAAATACAGTAAAACCAATTAATTTGCCTGCTGTGAAATGTGTTTCTTGATAGCTTTTATGTGATTTTTCTTCTCAAAGAAATGTAAATAGGAAGTCAATGTAGGTGCCTGATTTTGCTTAAAAATACGACACAATAACTATAGATTTTCTAGTCAGTTTGCATTTCAAATGAATTGAAAGATAACCTCCATTTTCAGGTCATCAATCACATAATGGTCTCCTGATAAGTAAACAGTTACAGAGTAATAGTTTTATTACCAGCGAAATGGCCCCATATTTGAGCTGTGATAGTTGCAAAATTACCACTTTGTTCCTCTATAAATAATGGTTTGCAGTGGGGCCACTTGGCCTCTGCCACCCCTGGCACCCAGCACCGACAGCACACCACACCACACCACAATTAAACCAAACGTCTTGGAAGGGTGAAGATGGTGATGCATCACAGGGTGGTTTGTTTTTTTTTGTTTTTTTTTTTTGGTCAGAAAAATCTATAGAACAAATAAAAGATAATTCTGTGGTTTCAATGGTCCCCTGGGCCCCACTTAGCAGATCTCAGCAGAGCAAGGCAAGACCGTGTTACAACTGCCCCACATTCAGCAGCATCTGAAGCTCTGAAACTCTTCTAAGGTTTTGCAACTGGGAGGATCAGCCTGCCAAAACGTGTTACATGTCAGAAACAGACTTTTGTCTGTGCCCACTGCAAGAACTGAAGGCAAAGCAGAGGCTTTGCCCTGCTTTATGGGGCCTGACTGAGTGCCAATTAATCTTTACAACATATGGACAGTCCCACCACCTCTTGCACTGCATCATCATCACGTTGAGACTGTGGTTTCTTTGCCTTAAGATGGAAACCCAACTGGAAAAAATCCCATGACACCCCTCCCCACACACACAGAACAAGGAGTTAAATAAACCAAAGATTTACCAGTGCTGAACAGGACACAACCACTCATTTATTTAATCATCTGTAATGGATTACCAAGCAGAACTGGGTAATTCATGTAGCATGCCATGAGGGCTGATTTTCAATTTGCACTGTCCTGTGTGTGTTTCTTATTGAAACAAGCAAAGCAAATCTGAGACTTCACTTGTGGAGCAGTGCCAAGGCTGCCTGACATGAGGAAGGCTGAGGAGAAATGGGGCTGGGATGGATCAAAGGTGCTCTGGAGCTCTGTTAGCCACTGTCCCCATCACGGGGACACACACTCCCCCAAGCCCACATTTGCTCCTTTTTCCCAACAGAAATTCCTCTTACTATTGCTACCCATTTTTGCATAGTGACCTTTCCACAGGGATGTCTGAAGAAGCAATTTATATTTATACATTATCATCACATAAAATTATATAAGTATGTATTCAAATGAGAGAAAAATGCATTCTGCAAATACCTGTCGTTTGATCCTTAACCACAATCTTATTTAATAAGCTTAGGAATTGAATTGCAGCAGCTTCAAAAAGTAAATTGAAGAGACCTCTTGCACTGCCTCAACAGTGAGAAAAACATGGTCTTTCTATACACTCTCAGCTAATAAAAATTCCCAAATTAAACTTTAAAATTATTTAAGTGAACTATCCTTGACACAGTCAAATATCAGGAAATCAATTTCAAGTCGACTGAGATCAAGCTTTTGTGCTAAAGGTACTGCATATTGTAACCTGCATTTTGCTCACTTTGCAACCCAGTGTTCCTGAAGGGTGAACCAAGCCCCAGCTCTCCCAAATGCAACTGTGTGCATCTAATTTCGATGACAAAATGGAAATAAAAATATTTATATTTTTGAAAACGATCTGATATGATACCCCACATCAACAACTTTTACATCTACTTCTTGATCAAGACATTGAATTGGGCTAAGACCACCTGACATTATTTCACTTCTGACCTTTTCAACTGTCAAAGCAGACAGATTTTTATCCTACAAGATTCAAGCCAAAGCCTCAAAGGTGCAGTGCCAGAGCATTAATCCATTTCACTAGACAGTCATTGAAATTATAATTGAAAGTTCAACTTACTTTAGCATTTTATGCTGAAATACTTCTGGCAGCCCAGGGCAGAAAGTCGAAATCTGGTTTCCAATGGAGACCATTTCCAATGGTTTTTAAATGTTGGCAGTGAAATTCCTTATTGTCAAAAAGATCAGCAGATGCCGGCTTCCATTAATTTACTTTCTGTGACTGCTGCTCACTTCAGGAAGCCTTTCTTTACCTAAGGATGCTGACCTGCTGCTGAATCCCATCAGAAATGGACTAGGAAAGACACTGATTTATTAGGAGACTGGAGACACTCCAAGAAAAGCCCCTAGAGCAGCCAGGGCAGATCCCATCCCTCCATTTATTCTGCCCAATGACATAAGCAGAAAAACAAATCTGCACAAAAGACACCACACAGATCTGTAAAAAGTCCAAATTCAAGCTAAATAACCTGACCTATGTGCACCACACTGTCAAGAGTAACTCCGAAACTTGAAGGATCAGTAGACAGCTTTTCTTCTTCACCAAAAGGTTTCATAAAGGCAAAAGGAATCTGAAATTTTGGGTCTGAAAGTAACACCATTTTAAGTAGTCAGTGGGCAGTAAGCCCTTTGTTCTGGTATTCTGGAGCTGCCCCGAAGTCTTTGGCCAGGAAGTTCCATGTAAAGAGCAGTTTGTTAGACTAATCTCAAAAGCTATCTAAACAAGCATTTAAGTTAAATTAGAAGACGTGTCATTAAGCCAAAACTTTTTTTTTTTTCTCCTTAATTTTTGAAGTTGGGATTGACTAGCAATTCTTTATTCTAATTCTGGCATCCTACCCATTGGCTAAAAAGCTTCTTATTTGGGAGGAAGAAGGGGGGAAAGGGAACCTGGCTTCCAATACCTGTTATGCAATGATAGGTCATTTTATCAATGCTTTCCAGACTACTGTCATACTTGCTCTATAAATTCTACTGTCTTTATCTGCACAAGGTCCCTTAAATCCTTAGTGCCAGGATGTGAACCTGTTAATTCAAAGCACTGAGAAATAATTCTGCAGCAATGCATGAGCAGTGGGAAGAAAGCAGCCCTGAGGACCACATTTACTGGGGGTGCTGGATCTCCTTGGGGCACAGGCATCTCCAGGCTCAGCTCTCAAAGCCACACCATCAAGGCAATGAGAAAACAGACCAGGGCAATGCAAATCCCACAGAGGGCACTGGAGACAAACACCAGAATGGCAAGGTACCTTTGGGACTTTAGCAGTGACATTAGGAAACCTTCTGTACCCTTTAAAGGGTGACTTGGCACTTCCTGCTCCAGCACCTTTCATGACCCTGCTGCTGCCAGCCTGCCTGAGGTGCCTCCTACTCTGCACGTGGGTATTCGTGCATGTAACTGAGGCTGTGTTTCTCCTTCCCTTTCCTCCTCCTTAGATCTCATGGCAAAGATCACCCACAGACCTCTGGATAGGGTTATTTCACACAGCCAGTGTGATGCAGCTCCTGCAGCACTTTGTGTCCAGGCCCTGAATGCAACACAAATTGCCACTGCTCTCTGGATACCTGTCTGGGCTCTAATCTTCTAACCCAGCTTCCTGCACTGCACTCAATCCACAAACTCTGTCAATGACCCAATGCCTGCAATAGGATCAGAACACAGGTGCTTTAACACTGAACTTTCAAAGGAAACAGTTAATTTCAAACAGTTTTGCTTCACAGAAAATATTCTGACAGAATTTATTACAGTAAAAGATAAAAGAATTTTGAAGCCACAGAGAGAATTTGGAAATTTTCATTTTGCTAGATGTCTTCTGCAGCTTTGGGGAAGTTAATTAGCTCTGCATTTCTATGTTTGGGCATCTGTAGAAACACAAGAAGCAAGAGATAACTTGCCATCACCTGGGTATAGAGGGAAACACTGGCTTGGAGCTCCTCAGCAGGATGGTGTCATATAGGAGTGACATATATACACAAAGCTGTACCCAACTGGAGACTCCTGACTGCTGTAAATGTCAATCCTCAATAAATGGTTTGACCTTTTTTATCTATTATTTCCATTTTATAACTGAAATCAGGTCTGACACACGGAGCATTTCAGGGGAATAAACGCAGCTTGGGGATGACTTTGCAGTCTCATGTCTCACATCACACCCTTGAAAGGCATGATCTCCCCAGAATGCTGTCCTGGTACTAAAGCCCCAAGGACCCCCAGCATCCTTTTGCTGGCTGACCTAACAAGGCAATGAGCCCATTATCAGCATGTCTCTGTAAACCAACGAGGCTTCTTTTAGTGGAACTGCTTAAAGCACGCAGCAGCTTGATCTTACAGAAGTTATTCTTTAGGCATTTATTTGAGATATTCCATGGGCAGAGTTGCCTCCAGGGTGAACCCACTTCTGCACTGACTACAGAGAGAGGCCAGGGTCACCACTCTGCTGCACTGGGGAGTCTCAGCTAAGGACTGAAAGTTAGGTGAATTAAATATGGATCACAAACCCCACAACTGTGCAGCAGGCTCCTGTGCCAAGCTGAACTCACAGTGCAGAAATGGAAACAGATGGGGAATAAATTCCCCATCAGACAGTGACTTGGAGATCTGAATGCAAGATTGAGAGCCAACACCTCATGTTAAGCCAGACAATGAGCAATTTGTTGCCTAATGATAATTTTGAATTGGAGGGAGGAAGGGGAATTGCTTTGATTTGGACTTAAAACAATATTTTAAAAACCGTACAGAAAGATGAAATTTTGAAATTATTTGATGATAAAAAAACCCCTCACCAAAATGGAGGAGTTTCCTACTGATTTCAACCTGTTAAACCACTTTCATGAAGGAAACAAAATAATGGCAGGCGCTCCATAAAGAAACAATGCAGAATTTGTTTTAGTAAATAAAAAAGCTAATTAGGAAAATGTTTAAATGTCTGCTCCTGATTGTCACAATTTCCTAGAATTTTTAAGGCCCAATAAAATAAAACAATATTAAAAGAAGTGGCAGCACTAAATTTGATCTTTCAACGTAGAAACTGTGTCCCACAAGTTGCAGGGCTGCAAGGCTCAATTTCAGGCTTTCCTCACCAACAATTCTGCCAGTGGGATAACAGAAAATCCAGTTTCCCTTCCACATACAACTCAGTTTATTAAAATCACAGCATTGTTGCAGGGCTAAATGTGTGTGTGGGTGTTTTGTCACAAATGCTTCTGTTTGTGGGCAACCAGTAAAGCCCAACAAAATGAAATGGAAGAAAATCTCAGATATTATCAAATTGCCAGATTTTTCTCATTGGCTTTTCCAGAGAACAGCCTTGCTTTAACTGGCTGAAGAGAAAAAGCTGTTGTGTCTGAAATGGCCAGAAGAGAGAAAAAGCTGGCAGAATGATGTCTTCCTAGGTGAGGATAGTCCAAGACTTAATTCCATGTGTCAGCTCAAGATAACACACAGTCATATGCACATGATCTCATCAGCCCTACAGGAGAGAGGATTTTACTGGATGTTTGGTAATATTATTTTAGAGACTTTCTTGATATGCTTACAGAACACACAAACAAGGAAAAAATGCCATGTAAACCTCAATCTAGATACCACTTAAAGGGATATGTATTCATTTTAATCAGAGAAACTGCAGCATTATTAATAATGAGAGGAAAACCAAGGAAAGGACAATCAAGCAGCAGGAACTCCACGTGCTGGCAGAAGCACTCACTGCTCACATCTCTCCCAATCCAATCTGCACCCCGTATTTATACGTGCCCCACTTGGGCCCCAACATGCCCAACATGGGTGTTATTCAACAAAACAGGGTGGAAAACATTCCTGCTGCCCCCTCTGCCCTGCTGAGGAGGGTTTGTGCCCATCCACCCTTCCTGCAGCAGCCAGGCACAGTTCAGGCAGTGGGGTGATCCCCGGTACAGCACTGGTTTCACAAAAAGGCATTCCAGAGCTTTGTACTGACTCAAAGGGAATCCAGGGTCAGCTACCAGATCACATTTCTTGAGACACCCCAGGCATTTCCAGTGCTGCTGCCCTGAATGTCTCTCTGCAGGGACCCCAGGCAGGGGTTCCCCAGCAGCCTCAGGGCAAACCTGACCTGCTTTCTGCTGCCTTCCCCAGCTCCATCAGGGTTCACTGGTGCAGCAGCACAGCCTCAGCTGCCTCACACGAGTTGCCCTTTGGCTCCCACTGGAGCAACCTGCCAGCCCTAAAATGCAGGAGGCTGGCCACACCAGCAGAAGGGGTCATGCAGGTTTGGAATGTTTTCTTTTAAATAACAAAAGGGAAAAACTCAGGAGCTGATTCTCTGTTGTGACTTGACAGCTAGAAAGAGAGGTAATAAAACTGTGCTGGCAGAAGCTCCCTTCTCAGAGGTGGCCTGGCCAAGCTCACAGGAGTGCTGGTCCCTGCTGAGCCATGGTTCCTGTCCCCAGATCCAGGAGGAGCAAAGAGCATCCCCTGCAAACTTCCACCCCTGCCCAGAGCCTGCTCAGGCCCCCAAACACAGCCCAAAGCCACCCTCAGCCTGCCCTCGGCAGGGTCAGGAAAACTAACAATCAGAGCTTTCTTTTCAGCCATGAAAGCTTAAACTCTGCAATGCTTGACAGCAGCTTGTGCTTCCAGCTAAGCCACCAGCCTTTCCAAGCCTTAGGGAGGGACAGAGATACTTGTGGGATTTTATATATAATGTCATACGTTTGTGTAAATACTCAGATGATTTCCATACACACCCACCAGCCACACAATGCAATAATAAATAATTTCAATAAATGTCATTACTCTAAGAAAGCAAGAAGGATAAATATAATTGCACAAGTTTTAAACAGGATGTAAATCAGCGTTAAAAAAAACCAAAAAAACAAAACCAAAAAACAGAAACCCCCAAGTTAACATGAAGCTGTTTACTCCTAGAGATCTCCACTGCTCTAACATTTCAGCAATAGCCTCCAGTCGTGAGCGTGCTGCAGGAAGTAACAGAGAGTGGTTCAGCAGATGAAACAAAGAGGACCTAATTACCATGCGAAGCACAACATCCTTCAGATGTGATGAGAAACGTGACTGCATGAAAAACTGGTCCTGGGGAAATTTCAAAATATGACCACCCAAGCATAAAGAAGAGAGTGGTGAAAACCAGAAAAATTGCAACATGAGGGTATAGTATTTCTATACAAAGAATATTAGTTTAAAAACGTTTACATACAGATATTGTGCATATACACACAGCCATACACACACAGACCAATACAAGGAACTGTGTAATTGTGGATGAAAGCTATATGCATATAAAAGCTTTCTAACTACATGCTACATATTAATCACAAAAATCACATCAATTCTTTGTATGTTGATCCATAGAGATTCTTGACAGAAAAGCAAACAAACAGCCAAATACATGAGAAACAACCAAGCAGCCTGACAATCCAGCACTATCCTGCCATTTTCATCATATTTTATCATTTAATATTAATTTTTTCCCTACAATTCTACAGTGTGGATGTAAATAATTTATGAATATTGGCCATAAATTATTTTGGGGGGTTCTTGTGTACGTGGTTTTGCTTTTGTTTTCTGAAAGAAGAGGAACGTGGAAGATAAGAACTGACATCTTGGCACAAGGTAAAGCCTTGATTCTCAGTTACAGGTAGAGGAGTTGTGTCATTTGCACAAAAGTTCAGGCAGGCATTTAAAGGCACAACAGAGAAAAGGCTGGCTTGTGCTGCAGCTGGAGGCAGCACAGGGGCCACGCTCTGGGCTCTGCAGGCCACCTCTGCCAGGCACACAGAGCTGACACGGGTTTGGCACCAGCACAGCCAGGCAGACTGAGACCCAACACCAGCATGATGTGAGGCTGTGCTGGGGAATGCTCATTCCTCCCTCCCAGGGCAAATACAGGGCACTAGGTCTGATGGTGATGTACAAAAGCACGCCCCTTTGGACAGGAAATTGCTAAAAACATTGTTATCTCCTGAATGCCCTTTTGCTAGAGAGCCAGAGCAAGGCAAGGTGTTAACCTGCTCCTTTAGTACCCACAGGGTGTGGGTGTGGGCATGTGTACAAAGCTGATGGCGCATCTTGAAAGGCAGTTCAAGAGTTTGCAAATTCCTTGGCACAATCAATACTGCTCTCCAGCCCCAGATTCCCTTTATCGATGACAGACTCTCTTGTTGCAGTGATTAGAGATTCTACATCTTTTAATCACAAAGAACATGACAACTACACCCTATCTATAGCTTTGTGATTTACAGCAATTGATGCACTATCATAATTGCATTAGTGCAGTGATAGCTTTTGGGTGTTACCCAAGCAGCTGAATTTAAATATGATTGTGTTGGTGACAAACTGACAAGGAAAATCTGATGTTTGAAGCCAGCACTGATTTTAACCCATTCAGCTTCCCTTGACTCCCTCCACCTGCTAGTGGCAGGGATGGACCATTCTTTTCCTGCCTCACTAATTCTCACCATAAAAAAAAAGGGAAAGCTGACACGTGGACTAAACAGAGAAGGTTGTTTTGTGTATGTGTTAACAGATTCAGGAGCAACATCCCACTCTTCTAATAAAGTATTGCCTCCTTTTGCTATGAGTGAGCAATTCTCAGTTTAGCTGTGTGCAGGCCTCATTTTGCACCTTTTTAGACAATTCCTCAGTTTATACCATGAAGTCATCTGAACACTGATGCTCCTTTTTAATTTCAGGGGATTTGTTTGTTTTATTTTTAGCCTGATTGCTGACAGAAGAGACACCCACGGATTGTAGTCATGGGAGTCTGAAATAATGCATGTGTTTGTGCTCTCTGACAAAAAGGGTGTTCAACTCACCCCTGCTGTCCAGCATCAAGGTCAAAAGACACGGAAACTCTTCAGAGTTTGAAAAGAAGGCAGTGGGGGAGAGGAGAAGGACCCTACTGCTGTCCCATTTCAGGAGAAGCTAATAAAGCTCACCCTTTGTAAGATATCAGAGGATCCACATGAGAGAGAGACATTACAAGCCAGGCTTCATTAGCTCCTCTGCTCACAGAGTGACTTCTTTTTACGAGAGAACAGAAGATTTCAGTCTCCTGAGCTGAAAGAAAGCACAGGCTGGCAGGGAAGAATGAGAGTAGATGAAAAGCAGGTTCTTCTTATCTCTTTCTAAATATTTTCATACAAAGTATTGGCTTGCATTCCCCCCGCAGTGTCCCACCTAACAGCACTCAAAACAATGAGCAAGTGCCAGCAGCTGGTGCCTGCTACTTGCAGGCAACAGGAACCAATCCAGGGCAGTCTGCAGTTTTCCCAGGCACTGCCCAGTGCCTGAGTGGCCGTGCCATGTCCCAAAGCTCCTCAGGAGACCCCAGCTTGCTGCTCTTCCAGATGCTTCCCATGCAGTCCAGGAGACTGCACTCCCTGTCTGACCCTCAGCCCTCCCCAAAGGCCACAGCAATGGTCTGGGAACATCACATCTGACAGGGGAAACTCATTCCAGGATTCCCTACACCAGCACCTTGGCTGCTGGCACACAGCCAGCCATGGGGCATTTTCCTGTGAGAGCTTTGGCTTTACAGCAAGAAGCCAAAAGCTGTAAGTCTAATGAGATTGAGGACACTCTTGGTGGCCTAGATAGCTGTGGCAGAAGTGTCCCAGCACAACCCTGCACCACCTCCCAGTGTCTCCATTCATGCAGTCAAGTGCTGGCAAGCCCAGCCCTGGCAGCAGCTCCAGCAGGCTCAGCTCCTGTCAGAGGAGTGGGCAGGGCTGGAATTGCCCCTCTGCTGGCTTTGGACACAAAGGACACGGCCCAGAGTAACCAGCCCAGTCACCACATTCACAGCAGGGAAGAGGGGGATGACACAGAGAGAATAATTTCCCTCACATTGACGTGAACCCTCAGTCCTAACCCAGCAGTGTTTTATTAAACTGTTCATTAAGAGCCAAGGTCCTGGTAATGTTTCTGAATAATTTGAATAACTGGGGGTTATCAGGACCTCCAGATTTCAGACAGGAGTGTATGGAAGCAGAGACCTGGTCTCTCCCTTGCTTGCCAGAGAGCCTCAGCCAGTCTGTCCAGACACTACGTTCTCCTCAGCTGCTGCCTTCTAGGAAAGCCTACTGAGCAAAGTCTGCTGGGATCAGCCTCACGAATCTGGCTGTAAACTTGCTGGAGCTGATCATTTTCTCCTGATGACAGAGCACAGGAATGGGACTGAACTGTGTGTTTAGTTTGGGAATGTTTAAATAGCTGGAAGGAGGATGCTCCGCCCCAGCGTGCGTAGAGCATTTATTGTTCTGGATTGAAAGCCAATAAACATACATCTTCTAAAAATCCAAAAAATCCACTCTTTTTATTAAAGCTCTGAAAACACACCCAGGCTATGAAGTCTCATCTCTAGGATAAAATCTGTCTGTCATGGCTGCATGCAGGGCAAGACCATGGCAATGCTGGAAAAGGCTAATTTTGTGTGCAGCTGTACCAGCCTTGTGCCTGCTCTCTCTGCACTGCCTGGGCTCCTTCTCGCTGCTCCCCAGGTTCCCACTCACAGGCACAGGGCTGAAACTGTGCTGGGACCCAGCTGCCCTGGTGCACTTGCCCACCTCACTGTCTCCAGGCTCTCCTGACAAGTATCTACTGAGCCATTAGGCAGAATTTTAAGAAACTTGTTTTAAACAGCTGCTGGATATCCAGTTTGGATATTCTGCCTCTGGATACAGCTCCCTAGAATAAACAACTGTTGTAATCACAGTAAAATAAATACTTTCTTGCAGTTGAATAATGTTGCTTCTAATTACAGTATCATTGATGTATTTTCCTATTAGAGGGAGATTTCCACTTATTCTTTTCTATATTTATTTACCCAAAACATAATACTCAGTATGATGTTTGCAATTGGGCTGCTGCTGCTCTTTTTTTTTCTGCCAGTTTTACAGCTGGTTGTTAGGCAAAGTTGATCTCACATCCTTCCCAAAATCAAACAGGTAAAAGCTTAGCCCAGACAACAGTCTCAAAAAGGGCTTTTCCTATCCTTCTGGGGGTTAAATCCCCTACAACTGCTCTAACATCTGAATGGGAGTCTTTTCCAAGGAATTTAAAAAGCCTTCTGGATCAGGCCTAACAGGCATTTATTTAACTTTGTTCTTAATGCTCAGTTGGCTGTGTTAGGAAACTAAGGTTGGTATTTTGGTATAACTGGCTTTTTTTTTGCCAAGAAGATCCCCTACGGATTAGCACTTCGCAGGAAGAGAAAATTGCTATGAATATTGCTCCTTCAAGTTATTTTTCTCATTGGTGCTGCAGGGGAAAACTGCAACCACTTAAATAAGGGACAGCAAGAAGTTGAATGCTTTATTTCTGAGTGTAGACCTGCAAAATCCCAGTAACATGTGACTCAGCTTCAATAATATTATATATGCTGGTAGAGGTGAAAAACCAGCTGAGATCCCTGCTGCTCCTTCCTAGTGGTGCTCTGCATCTAAGCTCCTACTGACTGCTCCAGCTCACACAGTTCCCATGTGTTTGGTGGTCTGGATGCTCTCCAAGGATGTGGAGCACCCGAGATTATGACCTGAAACCTTTACAAATGTAGGTTTATAAATGTAAAGGCTCTGTCAGGAGTGAGTTATACAGGAAAATAGAGCAAGTGTTTCTAGTTATTCAGGCAGTCTGTCGTAAAACTAAGCTCAACAAGAACAGGATGATGACAATAAAAGTGGGAAGTGCAGTTTAACAACAGAACTCCCTCAGCAATGATGACAACACCATACCCTAACCTCAGCAAAGAACTGCAGAGGCAGATCAGGGAACCATTGGGCTACACAGGCCATCCAAGGGCTCAAAACATGTTTATATAAGACTCAAGGTCTCTGGATGAGAAAAAGGAGTTGGAAGGAGGTAATTTATTGATCTCCATGGCTTTGAGAGCACACTCTCTGTATGCTGGACTGATACACATCGATTCAGAGAAAGCCTTAATGTCTTTCTCTCCTGGCCCACCTTTTCTTGGAACCATTGCTACCAACAGCACCAGGATGTGACACTTCCTGATGCTCTGGAAGTAAAACACCTCCAAGGACTGCAGATGTTTGCCTTGGGCTTGGACTCAATCCTTAGCAGATGAGTTGGGATGGAGGGAGAGGAGCAGGAAGGAGAGGAGAGCTCAGACAGCAACACATCCAGGGAGCAGAGAGCAGGGAGAGCTTTCTAGAGGCTGAGCAGGAAACTGGGAACCGAATCCAGGGTCTGAGACCTCCGCTGGCAAAATTGTCAGTGACTTCAACCACCATTGACTCGTAACAGCTGCGACAATTTACAGGAGCTGAGGACCTGCCCCCAGGAGTCCTGCCCGTGCCCCCTGCTCTCTCTGCTAGAGATTGATGACTCTTACAGGTCAGATTTTTTGTTTTGTTTTGTCAGGCTTAGATTGCTTCTTTGTACACTGCTGAGATCAAATCAATTACTTTCCACTCCAACCATCTGACCAAAGTAATTCTAATGGAGCAGAAAGCAGAAACTCAGATAAAAGAAGGGACAACATATTTTTCACTGTTATCTTTGTGCTGAGCATGATAAAGAAGGAATGAAGGCTGAAATAAAGATCATTCTTAATAATTCCCCCTCACGTAAGAGTAATGATCTTAATCCCCACCCTTTGTCTTTGTTGTGGAGATTGGGGACATGAGTTTAGATGGAAGATGAACCCTGTAAGTCTTCAAACAAAGAACACTTATAACAGAAACCTGTTTCCCTGATAATAATATCCAGGAAAACTATTATTTTGGAACACGATTGCATTTTCCAGCTACCTTAATACCATTTTTACTGTTCAGCTGCATGAAAAATTACCTAACCTGTTGGAATGGATTTCTTGACCCACACATAGCTACATTAAAGGGTGTAATTTAATGCAATCTAACTAAATTAGCACCAATTAGACAGGCTAAATTAAAGGGCATGTCACTAATAAATTTTATGCTAAACATATTACTGATAATAAGCTCACTAAAAATTGCATAATGAAATAAAACATTCTTTTTAACACTGCTCAGTCTAAATATGAATATATAAAAAGTCATGAAATAATGAAATACAGTATGCTAATTCCCAGTTGCCTTTCAGGATTACATCACAGCAATATTAAAATGCATCAATTACAGTGGTGTTTAAAAACAATAGGTCAAATCCTAGAGGGAAGCAGAAAGCCAGGCAAAATTCCATGCAATACACAGGATCCTGATCCTGCAAACATTTACATATATATGCCCAGCTCCTTTGAACTCAGCAGGTCTGCTCCTGTACATGAAGTTGTTGGCTTGCTGCTGTGCCTGCTCAGAGAGATGAACTGCAGCAAAGGGCAGGGTGTGATGGAGGGATGCAGGAAGTGCCTGCATTTGCATTTGGATGCTTTTTATGGGAGATATTTTCTGAGTTCTGCTTTCCAAAATAGCATGTACCAAAGTTTTAAAGTGCACCCTTCCTAAGTCCTGTATGTACAAAAACTAAGATAAAGGAGGTTGTTGAAAGCTTGCAGCCAGCAGTTCTTTGATCAGTGAGAGGGAGGTGGATTCCCCACAGGTCTGAGTGTGCATCTGCCTGTCCCCTCCTCTGTGACTGGGTTCTCTAGCAAATTATCAGAGCTGGGCTCACACCCTGTCCCATTTCCCCACCACAGCCTCCCTGGGCTCTCTCTTTCCCAGCTGACTCCTCACAAAACCTTCCCCTCTGAGAGCACTGCCATCTATTCCAAGCTTGGTGTAAACTGGTCAAGAGGTGCTGGGTGGGCAAAACCACAGAAACACCGTCCCCCTCAACTGCACAACCCCCATTCCTCCCAGCTAGGGGTGGAATTTGGTTTGAGAAGTGCATGTCTAGCAGACTGAGCACACCAGTGCCCCCATTTTCAGCTGTGCCCCAGTGAGCAGCTGGGAGAGGGGTAAATAAACCATTTGTGACTCCATTCACTTCCATCCCCAAAGCTCTTGGATGCCCCTCACTTCCACAGGCTACCTAAGGTACCAGATAAAGCCAGACAACCTGGCTGCATCGCCACTTAATGCACCTGTTCCCTGCTGGGTAGACCCAGAGGTTTATGACCCTTTTGCATCTCCTTTCTGATCAAAAGGCCAGACAAGCTCTGGCACTCTATGTACCATTAATCTGTCAGATATTTCTTAATCAGTAATAAACTAAATTAGGGATAGTAAAGTGGAAGTGACATCTTTATTAAGACAGACCAACGTGTCCTGAATAGTAACGAGAACGGGCTTCTGGAACACATGCTCTGCATTCACACTTTCACTAATTAGGGCCCTCAGCATGGACCTTGCTTACAAGTTGTCTTTTCTCAGACTGGTAGTCTAAAGTTAATAGGCCCATTCATGTGAGTAACATCTGTAAAAACATGTTCTAGACTCCTAGTCCCTGTCTTCAGCTCCTCAAAAACCCAAAATACTTTTTGCAGACACAGAGGTGCTGTTTCAGTAAACAGGAACCAATGTGCAGATTTTAATCAACCTCTGGACACATCATGCACAGGCTGTAACCAATGCTTGACACCAAACTGAGCCTTAAGCCAAAGAGGAAAAGCAGTAATGTACAAGTAAAACCATATAAGGAAGTTTTGCAAGTTAAAAAAAAATTAACATACATGGACATTGACCACTTTCTGGGGCTGCAGCCTATTCTCTTAAAAAAGGATTTTTTCATATCAGAGCATGCTTCCCTCCCTTCATAAATATATCCTTCCTCTCTCATAAAAAACAAACAAACAAAACGAACAAAAACAAATAGGATTTTCTGGATTCTGTTCAGGCCATAGTAAAAAAAAAACCCAAACAAAGAGGTGTAATGATATTGTGCAGTGTCCATTAGAATCCTGAGAAGTGCTAAAGGCACCTGCTAACTTGGCATTTCCTGCTCAAGTCCTTCCACTGTTCAAACAGGTTTTTAAAACAGCTAAGAACCCATGCCAAATGATTGCTGTTAATCAAAGACTCCTTTTTAATTGTATGAAAACAAACCTGCCTCAAAACAGTAAACTGCACACTTTACTACACAAGGAACTGAAAAATGAATGAACTCACATTGGTGCACTATGTCAGGAAAAATGTTGGCTTTAGAATGAAAGTCATGTATTTGGGGCTTTTTAGCAGTGCTGTGATTTTTTGCTTTAAAATATGAATTTCTGGGTTTTAGAGGGGTTTTGGGTTTTTTTCCCCCAGTGTTCAGATCAGCATCCACATGGATGTGAACTGCCATAATTTTACTTACCTCAGATCAGCTCTAGGGGTATCAGCCCTGCAGGATCTGGCCCACTGGAGACAGGAAAACCATTCCAGGACATGCCTGTGCATTGTGCACTGTGCAGCAGAGAGCCCCAGATGGTGGCTGCCTCTCTGCAAAGTGTTCCTGCTAAATCAAAAGCAGCCCTCTAAACATGCAGCTTCACTATCACTTTGAAAACAATACACAAGTGATTTATTCTCTTTAAAGAAATTATCAGTTTGGTTCATTAACCTATAGCCGTACAAAAGCAGGAGTCAATTACGTTGCCACATCAGATGTGTGTAAAGATAATTACCCTGAAAAGAAGATGTAAAGGTGTCCATAAAGGCAGTGAAATGTGACCTATTAAATCAAGCTGTAACCTATTATGGGTCAAAAAACACATTTGTAGGGCCAACAGGCTCATGGCAATGGCCAATCTAGCATGAATTCTGCAGGTGTCCTCTTCAAATAAATATAAAATCTCTCCTTTTCATTCCTGCCATGTTACTGTCCTCTTGCCTTCCACACACACTTCACTTGACACACATATGCAAAGGACACACAAAAATGTCCCCTCAAAATTATGCAGATGAGCATAACATATATGAGCAGTTAAATAGCAAGTATGACACAAAATAAGAAAGAAAACCCAGAAAGAACATCAATACCCTTTCATAATGCTATTGGTCCGTCATCTTACACAAAGTACCTGATCCTTAGTAACATGAACCTGCATTGGAGGGTCAAGATCTGACCCAGCTGTCTATATAAAGGTGAATACAAATCTTGTCAATGCTCTGAAGTTCTTCTTTGGTGAAATTTTCTAACATTAGCTTGAAGTTATTAAAAAGAAAATTAGCATGCAACTTTCGTTGTCTGTGACTGACTTGTGAGTGATGTTCCTCTTGATTGATTTAAACCACTTCATTTTCAGTAAGCACCTCTAATACTTGAAGGACCTCATTGAACCAGTTTAGATTATATTTTGCCTCATTTGTACTCACTGCAACTAATGGGTTGAAAAGAATCTACTTTATGTCACATGCCAAAACACACAGGTATCAGAGAGTTTTCTCAGAATGCCTCTCCTTTTCAGCTCCTCTGGGATCACTCTGGATAACCTTTTGGGTTACAGTGGGCTTGATTCTGCTGCCACTTGCACCAGAGGTCTAATCAGCAGCAATTAAATGGAAGTTACCAGAGCTCTTTCATGGCAATCCCAGTAGAACTGAGTCTGTAATTAAACCTGCAAATTTTTAAAGAGAAGTATTGCCTTCACACAGGTGTACTGGACTGAGGCAGAAACACTGATGCCTTGTAAACATTTTCACCTCAGTGCTGAAAACCGTCCCAGTGTGGGAAGCAGATGCATTTCTGATTTATGGAGCTGCTGTGTCACTGGCTCTGACTGCATCACTTCAGCAGAGCTAAGCCAGATGACCACTGTGAAGGGGCTGACCCTTGAAGGGGCCACAGAAACAAACTGCAATCTGTGCAACACAGGAATAAATCATGGGAAACCCACACTAAGTCACCAGACTTAATGGGGTAAAATCCACACATTTAGGTAAAGACCCAGGGACAAAGTATTGAATTCTTAAATGTATTTATGTTATTAAAAATATGATTTGATTAAGGTATCCATCAGAGAATGAGCACATATTTGGAAAAAAAAAATCTATATACTGGAAAGCATCCAGATTCTTTCTGGACTAGGCAGTTTTATGGGTAACAGACAAAAGCCCACCTCTGTCTCCTCCAGAGTTATTATATTTTTATTCTTATCTAACATACTCCATACTCCTTTATATCCTTCATGCTGCATAGCAGGCTTTTAACTGTTCTAAAAATAACAGTCATTAAAGGAGGCACAGAGATGTTCCAGTCTCTTTGCTGAATGTGAATTCATACCAGCTCTGTCAAGGAAGGTTGGCCACAAACCTGTCTGCAGCAGGTGTGTGGCAGAGCTGCTTTTTGGAGAATTAGTCTCATCTATCATATAAATTTGTTTTGGGTTAACCGGTATGTTGCTCACAGCAAAAGAAATTGAGGAGCCTCCCACCCAGTGCAGGAGAAGTTTAAAGTATTGGTCAGTAAAGTGAAATGATTCTGCAGAGATAAATTGCCCACTTATCTACCTTAATTTGTAAGACACATCAGGTGTCATCTAAGACAGTATTCCTAAGGGACTAAGTCACCTTCATCATCATCATAGAGGTGAAATTGTTGGGCAAACACTAAATCAAAACAAGAATTTGTGGAGACATAATTTGTGTAACTCAGAAGTCCAACAAACAAAGGCTTAACAAATCCAGTATCTATAGTTTGTTTCCCTATGCATATCTGTATCTGCATACATGACTTTGAAGGAAAAACACACTTAATATGGTTATGATGATAGCAACACTATTCTCTGTGTTCCTTCTTTTTTCTTAAGCAATTCCAGAGAAGAAATTAGGTATTGATTCTCTCCCTACCTATGTCATCTTTTCTCTTTAATAGATTCATGGCTTTCAGGCTTTAGTTCCACAAACCAGTAGGTAGCATCCAAGCAAGATTCACTTTTCTGAAGGGAGCCCTGATTGCTATTAATTCTTCTGCTTTTCTTTTTTTTCTTGAAGTGTTGTTGAAGTGCCTTTCTAGAGGAGTTAAGAATTAAACATTTTCAAGTTTCACAGAACAAAGCCAAGAGAGCTTCTCCTTCACATTCACACCAGACCAGTCCTGATGCCAAAATGGTCTATTACAAGTTGAGCAACTAATTTCAAATTTCCAGTCCCAGCTGACATTTAATTATCCTGCACAGAGAAGAGCAGTTCCAAGATGCTCTGCAAAGAGGTTCAAGCCTCTAAGTTGAATTCAAGAGATTTGGAGCACGAAGCTTTGCCATCCACAGCACAAGAGTGCTCCAGCTGCTGGATGTTCCTCACCATCCTCTACCAAACTGCCCAAACAGGGACATGTGTTACACCCTTGTACTTTTCCCCTGGTCAATGAATTCCCTCAGAGGACTTGCTGTCACTTTGCTGATGCCTCACACCAAAGGGGCACCAGCTCCTGGAGTGTCCAGCTGAAACTGAGAGCTCAGAAGCAGCCAGAGGTGTGCAAGGCAAGAGGTAACAATCTTGCTTGTCACAATTTCTCCTATGACAAGGATTAATCCTAAGACTTTCAGCTGTGCTATCAGGAAGTCCTGTCCTGCAGAATGAATTCCAGGGGAAAAAAGGCATTTGCTGTTCAGTTCTCCAGTGTACCTCTGCCTCAAGTCAGCTTCAATGGAGATGGGCTGATTTATGTCAGCTAAAGATCTGCCCTTGCTTCCATTCAAAAAAGACAAAACAGACTCTTCTTCTGATCAAGAAGTGAAATTTTATAATTTACTTAATGAGGAAGAGCTATGTTCATAGAGACACTAGTGTTTAATATCAGATGTGTCAATCAAAATCTATTAATGTTGAGTCGCTAATTTGATTTGTGAAATACTGTAACAAAGATTCATATAATTTATCCTTGAGGGATAATCGTTGGGTATTAAATTAACCTAGTGGATGTTTGTCCTGTTTTCCAACTAAAAAGAAATGTGTTCACAATAGTTTACCATACAGGGCAAAGCCAGTGAGTATAGAAAGAAAGAGAAGAATGCTTTAACATTTATGTTTGCTCTAGTCATGTGTCATTTAAATTTGTCATGTCTTCCTCAGCTCTTCATAAAATATCTTAAAATATGCATTCCTGGCAAGGTTAATTTCAAGAGTCAACAAACAAGGCTTCTGCTTTAAAGAAAACAAGGCATTTTACAGACCATTCTGATCAATGAACTCTTGCTGGCATAAGGATGTCTACATTTTTGAGTCTCATCTGGAACCAGGCTCACACTTGAGGAAACTGCAAGACGACAGTTCCATCAGAATTATGCTGTTGTCTCTGCTGTTCTGTTCTACACCAAAGACCTGAGAATCACTCTAAATCTCTATTCAGTGCAACAATAAAACACATTGAAAATTATCTGATTAGTTTCACATGTAAGTATAGACATAGACTTAACTCAGATTTTATAGCTACAGTGAAATTCCGTAATTGGGAGAAAATGTAGGGAAATGAGAATAGAAAAAACAGCCCTCCTTCATGCAGCTGCATAAATTATAAATGTGGCCATTTTTAGGCTTTGGACAAATAATATGTATGCAAGACGAAATTTTGGTTTCACACAGAAGAGCAGTGCCCGGACTTTGCTGCCCTGTGCCTGACAAAAGCCAGACTCAGTGAGCTAATACCACTGTGTATACTCTGAGCTGATCCCCAACAAACCATCCTGTGGCATCAGCTGAATGAAATTCCTGGTGGCTGGATTATTTCCTTTAGCAAAGTGTGCTTCAAAAATTACCACAGCTCATATTTATCATTTAGGGACTACATTGTACAAACTCTGCACCAAGTGTCTTTGCACTCCCTGATGTAAGTGGGACACTCCCCAGGAGAAAAAGCACTAATTTACAGCAGTTATGGCAGCACAGGGCCCATAGAAATGCTACAGTTTACATTTGTTTTAACCACAATGGTTATTTTTGTTACAGCTAACATAAAAATCTCCCTTCTCATTCATATTTGTCACTATTTTGTTTTTATGTAAAATAATAATCATTATAATAATAGTAATTCCAGATGTTCATGCAAAGGCAGCTCATTAAATCACAGTTGTGCACTCTTCCATGTTGTAATTTGCTCAGATAAATTCCCTTTTCTTTAAGCAGGTAATAAATACATAAAGCTCTTCTATCTATATATCTTTTAATCGACTGCAGTCATTTAACCTAGACCCTCTAACCAAATTAATAATAGAAAACGTGTCATAACAATTCCTTACCACAGGATGAATTATCATTATTGTTTTGGCATTGAAAATCCTTTCTGCTACCTCAAATTACCCTTCTTTTCAACAGTGCACAATACATGAATCGCTTCCCTAATCCTGCATGTTGCTAAAAATCACATCCCAGTACAATAGAGCCATCTGACAAGCTACTTTCTGACAGCATGCTAAACTATTGTGGTGGTGAATTCCCAGAGACCCTCTGGATCTGTTTCATTAATAAAAGTTGCAAGTGAAAGCCGAAGGAGGAACTGCTCACAGCCTGTGAGAATCCACCCAAAGGCTGAACTTCACATCCCAGCTCTTCCCACCATCCTTAATGCCATGGAAACAGCTTCCCTTGTGCCAGGGAGGGGTTAAGCAGACAAACATCGTTAGAGCTCCAGCTATATTCCTTTTGAAATCTAAAAATTTAAACATCTGGATTTTTTCTCCAGCTGGGGGCAGTTACAGTGCTGTTTCCAAACACCACAAATGTGTGTCTATCCACAGCATTATATATACACAGGCTCTGATCCTCAGCTCCCTGTTAAATTAGTCACATTTGACAATGTCAGGCGAGTCATACTGGATTTACAGCACCTGAGAACCCAGCCTTCCAATCTGCAACCATTCGTAAAAGGATGAGTGATCTGTAGAGCAAGGGTGGAGTTGAACAACAGTGAATTACAATTTTCAGTGTTGATTTTTGTTCTGATACTGACACCCTCCATGGCTTTGAGCTAGTTTATTTCTGATTTTTTTTTTTTTTTTTCTTGCAGCAACCTCATAAAACATATTTTCTTCCCTGGAACTTAAGGAGCAGGACTTATACCCTGCATCAAAAAATCTGCAGATTCAAAGATCTGCAACACACTAGAATTAGTGTTGCCAAGTCTGTTTCAATTACTATTGTTTTTGAAAAGATAGTAAACCATCTGCCCTCTTTATGGTCTTCTAATCAGAATCAACTTGTGCTTTTAGCAGACAAGTATTTAAGCGACTTTTTATTGCAACAAACCAGCATTCATCAAAAGTGGTGTATTTTTAACACTAATTCTAATTATAACAAGCAGTGCATTTTGTGTGCTTTCCAATTATGCATGAGAAAAGTCAGTGTAAGTGTCCTCTCTTATCATAATTATCTGTTTCTAATTTCAATTTTGGCTATGACTTTGCACTCAGTGATGTAAATGTAAATGTTCCTGTCAGATAAAGATTAATTTGATTTAAGCCCTCTTTGTTCTAATTATATATTCTATTTCTGCTCACCATGCAAGTTTCATTTGAAGGCACATCTGTATTTTATCACAACAATGAAGAAATTCTTTGGTATTTAAAAAGGTAACTACAGGATTTCAGCTAGTCCTGTCAGGCACTGTTATGACAGCGTACGCTAGGACTGTGCCAAATGAATTAATATTTTAGATGACTAATGCATGAATTACTGTAATTATTACTTGACTATTAAAGTATGTGAACTTTTATCAAATGAAATAAAACTTGTTGCCCTAATTGCTCTCTGTAGTCCTAAGGAAACATGACCTTTATGGGCTTTGAACCTGAGCACACCAAAATATTGAAAAGTACCTCGTAGTCAGAATAGGAGATTTAACAAGGACAGAAAAATCATTTTATCTCTGACATGGAACATCTCTCCTTGATATTTTCCTGTCTGGAAGTCAAGGTTTGAGGAATAGTCTAGAGAGATTTCTATCATTCAGCACATCCATGCTGTGTGGACATCCCAGTAGGAAGGTGACAGAAATAGTGAGTGGGTAACTCTGCTGTATTAGTCCAGACTTGAAGTCTCACACTTACAAGCACCAAAAACTATTTAAATACTGAGTTCTGTGAGGCCTGCACTAAAGGAATACTTCAAAACCACAAACTAGTCCTGGGTTTGATGGAAATGGGATATAATCCACTGGCCATGTCTTCTGAAAAAGCTCTTCTGGAGGCATCAACAGAATATGTTTTGGCAAAGAGGTGATTCCAATATTGCCAAAGCCCACTGTGTCTAACCTTGCTTGTATTCACAATCTGGAATGACATGAACTTCCACCAAAGCCATCACAAGTGAGGGCTGGCTGGTTCAGTCAGGTCTCTAGGCACAGCTCAGAGAGGTTTCTAACATGAACTGAGTTCAAATTCCTGTGCTAACACTTACAGAGCTGGTAAATACTCTTCTACCTCACTGCTTTCACGAAATTTAGAGCAACTTTAACAGTGTTCAACAGCTTCACTGACATTTGGGTGACACTGCCCCACTGAATCAAAGCCTCGATACCAAGAACAGAACCACCTACATGCACCTTTCCCTTTCTAAGAAGTTTTATTAATAAGACTTGAAGACTTTGAAGGCTTCACTGAAGCATGCACATGCAACTGCTCTGCAGTTGCAGAATTTTGCCTTCCATGCAGTCTGTCTGTAGCTCATGCTCCAAGCTGCTGTCTCCTCATTTCCCTCCCCTCTCCACAGGAAGGGCTGTGCACACCTCTCTGTGTACAACTCACGAAGAACAGATGATTGCACATAATTTTAAAAATATAACATTCCAAGGATTCATTAGAAAGCTAAAAAAATAAAATATTTTTTAGCTAAATACTAAACCCCATATTTAAAAATGCTTATGGCAATATTACAGTCACAGTCAAGACTCAACAATGCTATTATCCAAGAGCTCAGTGGTGCAACATCTCTTGGAACAGTTTTCTCCTGACATTTCTGTCCACTTCAAGGGGCAACCACTCAGATAAACAATCTAACAACTTGAGAGATTGAGATTTAGACACTTACCACTCACTGACATTTAGACTTCCCACTTGATCTGTGCCAACTGCTGCTTTAGATGCTGACTTCTGAGCATGTCACAGCTGCAACTTGGCACATAAGTACTTCTGACTGGCTACTGTCTTCAGAATATATTTATAGCATCTTCTGGCTATTCTATGGCATAGGGAAAAACTAAGACTAGAAGTGTTTTTATAAAATGCCTCACCACTTCATACTATTTAATTTAAAAATGAAAGAGAGGATGCACACAAAAGTATTTCTTGGGTTGGTGGCGTTTTTTCAATTGTTTTCATATAAGAATGTTGCTGTTTTTACTTGCCAAAACAAAAACATACTGCTGTAATATTGCTGTGATCTCGGCACAGCCTTTCCGGCCAGGGGGTGACCTTCTGTACCTTTTATCTGGAGGAATTTGGCCCAGAGAAGCAGAAATCAAACAACATGTGATTCAGAGCTGCTGCAGAACCCGTCACCTCTCATCAGCTCGTGATTTAGTGTAACCTGAACAGGGACAGCCCTGTTATTTTGTATAGGAACCAACATGACATTATCCAGAGCCAGGAGGTCATTGGCTTAAATCTCAGCTAATCTGATGTGTCAGACCAAAGGCTCAGATTAGGCAGCTGGAGAAAATGGAAACATTCTCCTGCAATTTAATATCATAATTAACTATGGACAAAGGATACAACTACTTCAAAAGAAATGAAGCTTTAACAAGAAAAGATAATGGGTCAAATCCACTGTTGGCATAAACTGCCAGAACCATGCTCATCTCACAGATCTCTGTCAGCTTTCACTAGTGGCAAATTAGGCTACAATTAATGAATTTCAGTGATCAAACTCCAATTAATTGTTCATTGCTGCAATAATCCAGCTGGAGATGTGTGTGTGTGTGCAAACACTTTACAATATCACTGCAGCAGTACTTCTGTTATCAAACAACAACAGACAGTAAGAGGCACTGCAGCAACAGTTTGCAATAGCCAAATTTACCTATTAATTTTGGTCTAGTTAATATTTTGAAAACAGTCAGTCAGATACTTATGGCTAACAGAAAAATATTCTGCATACAGGGGAGAGAGAAAGGATATGGATTGTAAAGTTTTACCTAAAAGTCCAAATACTCCTAAATTATTAATGACTTTTATTGAAATGGGCTCGACAGCATCCATCTGCAGATGAATATTGGCTGTATGTGCTCTCCTGGAGAGAATGCAATAAAGTGATTGAAGTGGTGATAAAAAGGAACACATTAGTAAAAAATGTCTATCATAACTTTATAATGTACATTTTTACACTGAAATATCTCTGAAACATTATAAACATCATTAAAAAGCGAGCAGTGGGACCAGCTTCAGGAGACTTGCCACCTTCTGCTGCAGACCTGATTGGCTGAGCTCTCTCCTGATCAGAATGGCCATTAGCTGTTAGAAAATACATTATTTGGAAACAAGGTCCTGATTTAGGAAGGCATTCAAACACAGGCTTGAGTGTTCTTTCCAACACGTATGAATTTAAATTAGGACCTTGATTTGCCAATACTTGCAGACTTTTAACAAAAACATAGCTCACTTGACTTCAATTCAACAGCTTGAATACTCCAAGGTAAGGTTTTATGACAAATGTTTGACTGGAGAGGGGGTTAACACACATTTTTTCACCTTGGAAATGTTTGGGCTTTGAGGACATGAGCAGGTAAATAATAATTGAAAATCTAGCAAATGCTAAAGTCAGTTTGCATGAAAAGATAAAATCTGGTTTTCTGTGGGGCTCCCTGTAAAGCCATAACTCAACAGCCACTTCAGTTCAGGGGAGAACCTCTGGACTGATGCAAATGCAATGGGAAGAACACTGGCATGCTGCCCCTACTTCCTAAATAGATTTTGAGAGGAAAGAAAAACACACAACAAAAGTATCTGGGACTGAGGAAGGTTGATTGCTGCTGAATGACCTTAAATGCCTCTTCCTAATGCTACAGCCTTGCCCCCTGCTCTGAACTACTGAGTTACCTCTTAAATTCATTCCTGTTATTTGCAGCAGCAGTCTTCCTCTGTCAATTTATAACAACACTTAAAATTTACCCCATAGTGTGTAATTTTCTGTGCAAAAAACATGGACTACAAAGCAGCCACAGAGCTAAAACAACTAGTGAAATAATTTCTACTCTTAGTTTCTCCTGGAGAATTTAGAATACTGTCACCCTAAAGCATCTTTTAAAAATAAAACAAAGTAAACAATTTTTTTCCATAACTTCTGCATACAAAGAAATATAATTAAAAATGCACAGTATGAAAACTGTGGAAACTAATGAATCCCATCGTACTCTTATTTATAAAACCCTTATTACCCCAGGAGCAAAAAAGCTAACTCTGCACCACCTCTCTGATGCCAGCAAGCACGATGGCAGAGCTACCCATTCCCTGAACTACCTTTTATGGATTAATGGAAAAAAGGAGACTGTGCTTCCCAGGTAAATGTGTGACAGGACAATTGTTCTTGAGATGAATGATATTAACTGCAGCACAAGGCAAGGAAGAAAAAGTGGATTTTAATGTTGTTGAAAATTATGGCCTTAAGAAATGTAGTGGATGACTAAAAGTCCTCTATTCAATGAAGAAATCATTGAGAAGTTCTTGGCAGGATGTCAAAAACTGCATTTAAGAGGACAATTAAAACAGTATAATGCAAAAGCTATAATTAGAACCATATCTGGTTGAGCAACATACTATTTGTCTTCCAGGCTGTTAGAAGAAAAAAATCCCCATGAACTGCTGCCAGTATTTATTGGGATATTTACCAAATAATACAGATTTGGCCAGAAGATGAATTTTGTTACCATAAAGATTAAGTGAAAAATCGCATCCACCTTTGTACTTTGAAAGATTCTTCTCTGATACTCATTTACCTCCCACAAGTAACTTGACTCACAAACCCATATGTTTATGTTATTTTACAGGGACAATGACCAAGGCCCCCTTCCAATTGTGCAAACTCAGGCCTCCTCCCACTAAGGTGTCAGAGTTCTGTGCAGTTAAAGGCAGCACAGCTTAATTTTCACCAGTTGAGAAACAGCCCAAATTTAAAGTAGAACATGGGAAACCTGCCAGAAGTGCTACAGGGGAGCCCAAATTTCATCTACACACAACAAAATAGGGTATCCCTTTCATGCATCATGATGCAGACACCTTGGAAGCAGTAAAATGGTAAGAATTTGTCTCAAAAATAAAGTTTGTACTTCCCAGTCAACAGAAACATTAAATGGCATTTCCACGATACAGGAAGACATAAGAGGAGAACATTTAAAACCAAAAGCAAGCTACTTCCATGACAAACCTCTCCCTCTGGGCAACAGTGAGGGCCAGATTCAGCAGAGCCCTGAGGAGTGAACCAGGTGTTTGAGCCAGCAATGAGCCAGGGAGTCCCAAGGGTGAGCAGTGTCCCCACGCAGGGAGGACCCTGCCACCTGCTCCTCCTGGGCTGACACCAGAGGGGCTGACAGGGAGCAGGCAGGGCCACCCCTGATGAAAATGAGCTGCATTCTTCCCTCACACCCAGCACTGGCAGAGCCACAGGGATCTGCCCAGGGCACGGTGGCTCTCCCATTACTGCCAGGCCAGACCAGCTCCAAGCTGCCATGTGTGAAGTGGCCACCACCAGCCATTGCAGCTCCATGTGCTCTGGGGCATGACTAATAAGGGACTTCAAAGCTTTGAAAAAGCTGAATTCTTTGATGATTATCTGAACCAAATTTCAGAATCTTTTGAAGATGGTTTGTCTCCACTCAGGGGCTCCGTTTTACGAGGCACTGGGAGAAGTTGCAATGGCTAAACCTCATTTAAGCATGCAGCAATTTTACAGTGTGCTCTCCTTTCTTAGAGCTCTTGTTCCAAGCCCAGAGGTTTGGGATCCCCATGTGCTGGATATCTGACATGGGGGGAACATGAGAAACCACATGGAAACCATAAGGAGAGTATAATTTTCCATGCTGGGTCTGAGAATCCTGTAATTCAGATACTCTTGCCTTGTGTTCCATACTGCCTCTTGGTGGAAAAATGCTGTTATACATGGTAAATTGTTCAGAGAAGCTTTGGATCTGGTTTTGCAGGACAGTTTCTCTGAATTTAAAACAAAATCTCATGGAGGATCTCCTAATATGGAGTTTTATTTCCTGTGGGAACACTTCTGTAGAGGAAGAGGTAGGGGAATACATAAGAACGAGATGTGAATTCCAGTGGTACAAATAATCATAATGTTCAGCACAGTGATTATACTGAGCACAATGCCAGCTCCAGCAGAGAAAACCCACACATGTGCATTTCTCCTACTGAAGAAAAACTAAGTGTAACATTGAGACTTCATCTTTGATGGTTTTCCTCTTTCTCCCACACTCTGAACTGCATAAATTCTACAGGGTATTCTACTTCTCTTTATGGGTCCTGGTTAGTCTAGGTGAGATAGAGGGATTTTTTTCCTAAGCTCAAGAGATCAGATGTTACTCTCAGCAGTAAAACATCATAGAATTAATTGAGAGCCTATTAGGAATACATCCCCATAATAAAGAGTGCTACCCTACCACTCTGCAAAGAAAGCAAGCAACAAATTTCACAGTTACTGTAACCATCAAACTAAATAATAAGTCTATTATCTTCAGCAATGTATTGCCTTATACACATGAAATATAATAGGTATTAGCACAATACTTCTTTTGGTACATGACAGATTACTTCAGATTATTTCGGCATTATTGAGATCCCTGGAACATCGTATCAGTTATAAAAGAAAAAATACAGCCCAAATTTGTAAAGGTCAGCGAGTAATTGTTAACCTTGGAGGGGAAAGAAATCAGTACTTTTACTGACAGCACTCAGAGCCTCTTGTAAATCATATTCATATTCATATACTTAAGCATTAATTTACATAGTTAATTTCTGACAGGTTGACAACTGCAGTCCTTCTATCCTCTTGGTGTAAAGTAAGAAGTCAATTGTTATTCAGTGTATCAGTTACAGTGGTAGTGCCACTAACTGTATTTTATATAATGTGCTATCTGCAGAAAAGCAGATAAGAATTTGATTTAACATCCAATTAAAAGCCGTCATTGAAAAATTACTTCAAATAAGCCTTTTATTTTCTTTAATCAGTCCTCAATTCAAGCCTTCCTTGGACCTACTGAACCAAGCATCAGGACTCATGAATTTTGATTAAAAAATTTGAGCCCATTTCTAACTTAAGCAGATTTTTTTTTGTTGCACTGTTTGATAGAAATTTAATAAATCTATGAATCCTTGCCAGCGTCATTTATCATTTTTTTTTCCGCAAGACTGGCCTATTATGCCTCGGCAGTAAATTATGAGGAAGCCAGCAAACCAAAACTTTTCAGTCCGATACTGAAGAAGAGATATAATCACTTGCATTGAACCATATAATTATAGTAGAATATGAATCTCTGAAACATTAGGTCCTGTTTTGAATATGTAATGCCCATGCTTTGAGAGCCTACAAAGATTTCTAGCTGATCTAATATAGCTCAGTTTAGCATCATATTGAACAATTTGCTGTTAATGAAAATGACAGCAAAAGCCATAAACAACAAGCTGGGAGACTCAGTAAGAAGCGTTAGGGAGATTTCCCTGTCTTTGGAATTAAAAATAGTCAAAAAAATTTGGAAATCAAATAGTCACCTTTTAGGGTCCCAAGTCAACCACTTCTAAATGATCACAAAGAGCTTAACCTGGGGCCATGTCACCAAAGGTTTGCTGGTTTAGGCACAAAGGTGAGACGTGGCTGAGCCTCCCCACCTTCCCTAGGCAGTTGTAGGAACAGAGAGGTTCCTCCAGGGAAGAATTTTGGTAAGGAGCTGCCCCAGTTCACTCTGCAGAGATGCCCATCTCTGTTAATACTGTTCTGTGGCAGCAAAGGAGACTCTTCCTAATTTAGCCCCTAAATTAGGGAGTAGGGCTCAGCAGTGAAAATGCCTCACCCCAGCTGCCCCCACTTTGTGTTGGGGTCCCTGAATCCACAGTGAAGGACACCTTGCCCAAGGAATAAAACAAATCCATGTATACACACCTGAACAGAGACACAAGACAGGAAAGAAACTGTGTATAGGAAGAACATCCAGCCCAGGTTTTCCATTATTTTTGAAAGGAGGTTCTTTCTTTGTCCAAAGTATTTTTTTTTCCCCAACCAGAACAAGCTGTGGAAATGCCAAGGGCTGGCCCACAGTCCTTGCACAGCAGCCCAGCCCAGCCCTGCACTCTCATGCTGGGCAGACAGGACCCTTGCAGAACCTCTGGCTAACACTAAATATCCCTACCAAAGACATCACACAACTGCTCCAGTCCACGAGGCTTTCCAGAGGAAAATTAAGCAAAAACCCCCCCCTTTAATTGTTTTGGCCATCAAAAAAAATTGGTTAAAATCCATTTTGGATCTTAACTAAATTGGTTCTTCCACCATCACTTGGAAACAGTATTCTGAGACTATCATAAAACTAAACTTGTAGAATAGGATAATCTCACTTGTCCAGGCTTAAAGGTTTTCTCCTAATATGAAAATAACCTGGGCTCTAGTTTGGCAGATGCAATGAAACTCACTGTGTCAGAAGTGCTGTTCTCTGCTGTAAAGCAACATCAGTTTCTTATTTTACTTTCAAACCACATTGGAACTTCTGTGTGAGAGTCTGATGATATAAAGTATTCATTCAAAAAAAAAAAAAAAAGTCTCAAAAAGAAAGGTTAGGCTGAGCTGTAAGAAAATTAAGTACCAATGCACAAACAAGGCCAGATATTCAAAGAGGGAAAACAGAATTTTAAATGAAAAAGCCTGTCAAGTATTCAAGAATTAATTAAGAATAGATCTAAAGTACATGAATATTCTACTTGAGTGGCTGTAGTATCATCAAACTTTGCTAATAAAGCAGCCATTTCTTCTGACACTATCTCCTAAAGATTGATATTTCTTACATTATAGCTGCACTACCACTTCTTAATTGAAGAGATATTTTGTGATCCTGTAGTTAGGGATGTGAAAATACATGTTATTTTAGTACTGCCCTGTAACATAAAAGACACTGATAAAATTGAGGCACTTCATTAATAGCCTGGAGATTCTTCAGACTACTGAGTTGCAGGAGAACCTAAAGGTGGGGACCATACAAAGCTGGTTTCACAAATTTGTATTATGACTTCTTTGCATTCACATATGTCAGACTCCTGAACAGAAGACACTTAGGTGTGAGGTTGGTTTGTGAATATATTGCTCCTTGCAGGCAGCCAAGTAAATGTGGAAATTCAGCTGGTGTATGGACACTGAGGGTAACCAGACCCAACCTGGCCCAATGGGACTCCTGACATAAATCACTCCAGCTCCCAGGCTGTTTATTTTACAGAACTTTCTGATCCCTCTCCATCAGACAGAGATAGACACAACCACACAGCCTTGGAGGATGTTTTAGGAAAACAGTCCAACAGTTCCAGATTTCACAAATACCTGTGCAAGAAAGCATGCAAGTATCTGGCTGGCGGAAAGCTGCCAATCAGCTCTGAGGTTTTAAGTATTTTAAAAGCTTCTTAAAGTCAAAATAATGTGAATTGTCTTTCCTCTGATCCATGGCAGAGAAAAAAAACACCTTTTTTTTTAGCTTTTAATAAGCTTGGTAAACGAAGTGTAACCATACCTGCTAAATTACCTAACTGATGATCTCCTGGCACAGAGAAGCATTTCTGTCAAACAAAAACAAAACTGCCCATTGTGGGACATTTTGCATTAGGCTCAGAGGAGCGCAGGGAGTAGAGTTTCCTGCCCTGATTTTGATGCTCTCTACAGGAATTGCCCTCTGGCCCCTTGGCAGGAACTCCATGACCCAGCTGAGTTTTCTACTGAATAGCTCAGCAGGGTGCAGGAGCCAGTTGCATGGCTTCACATGGTGCAGAAACCTGTGGAGATTTTCTCCTGAGCAGCACCTCAGCCATTCTGAAACATCTGCAATAGCTACTATTCAGGGGATAGAGGGAGTGGGGAAGAAATTCTCCAGCTGTTATGTCTCTGCTGAATTTTGCTTTATTCCCATCTACTGCCCTCGTGATGGTTTTGAAGGACACCAAATGTTTTCCATTATTTAGAATGAAATAACATCTGCTCAACAAATATTGTTACTCCTTGGGAAGCACCTCATTCAAGCAGCAGCTCTCTTTACAACATTACAACACATATTGGTTTATATTGTATTTAGAGGAATCTCACGGACACACCAGAGAAAAGAAGGGGGGAAAGCAGAAATAGCTGCAAACAAAAAAACAAAGATGGTGTTTGAAGAAAAGATCTTGTTCTGGAATTGAAGGGGGTGGACAGACCGTGTCCCCCACTTGTAGGGTAACTCAAGAGGAAAAATGACCTCTCTTCACTGCACCAGCTGATACACAAGGGGGAAAACTGTCACAGGGAGGTGACCATGCTGAGAGAGGGTATGTGAACAGATGGACATGAGGTCAGTAGCATGGAATAAGTCCAAAGAGATCAGTTTGGGGTTTTATTTAGACTTGAACTGAAAGCTAAAGAAGAGAAATGGAAGTTACTGAGCCTCAGTTTCTTTGAGCAGAAAAAGAAATCAGCTCAGAGCACTGAATTATAAAGTTCAAACTGCAATTTCTGATAGACTGCTACTGAAATCAAAATGTCCTTTTGGGCTGCAGTGGCTTTCACAACACTTCTTTTTAGAGCAGACTAGCTCAATAATCCAAAAACTGGGTGCCACTTACCACAGAACCTTGGGTGCTGACAAACCAGAACCCAGATACTTGCTGGACTTTACTCAATGACCTGATCAAACACACAAATCTCTTTTAGCAGTTTAATTAAAATTATAAAAATCATATGAGGATATGCATTCCTAGTAGGTGGACACCTAGATCTATTTATTCTATTTTTGCTACTATCAGCATCATTTGGATGAGGAATTGAAGAAAGAAATAAGATTATGTGAAAGAATAATCCAGCATGAAACTGATCTAGAGGCATACTTTTTAGCTTTTTGATTTCTTTTTGTTTAGATGACAAGTGAATTTAGCAGTATCAACATTTCAATTTACTGGAGCTCCACTAATCCTGCAGTTCCTCAGCACCTGTCAGAAGGGCACTGAAGACTTCCCAGGACCTGCCTATGGAGATGCAGTCATCAAATTACAAGAAAAAGCACAGACATCTGCACAGATGACCTCAGAAGAGATCTTTGCAACAGATAAACCCAGGAGTTATTTATTGTACTTCTGGTGAATAACTATTTGACCAGATTTAGGCTAATTTTTGGACTAGAGATAACATCTAGCTAATGCTTATACATATAATTTCTGTGTGATCTCAAGTTGTATCATTTGTACATATTTGTACAGTCATTATAGAGCTGGTGTGTTTAATGTTATCTACACCTGCACATAATGTGCCAGATGACGTAACCTGCAGTACTTAAAGACATCATGACATTGAAAGGTCTGTTTCCACTGCCATTAAAACTGTTTAGAGGCACATAAAGCTACATAGTCAGATTGTTAAAAAGAAGTCTTTCAAAGTTTATGTTTTTTTTAAAATGTTGATTCTATAATGCTGTGCCAACTCTTGCAGATCTGGATTACGGAACAGGGGAACACTAAGTTTTTTGCTTGCTAATTCATAGTGTTCACAGCCTCAAAAGAAAAGCAGAAGACATTCTCAGCTGTTTGTAAACCACAAAAATTCCTAACAGAGAGTTGAAAAGTCATATCTTTAACAGTCACCCCTAGCTCTTGTTTTGTTTGCACTTCTAAGTTCTATTTTTAAGGGAGGTAAAAAGCCTCAGATGCCACACAAATTTTTAAAGTAATACCTCAAAAATGTGGATTTTACATTTCTGCTAGCATTTCATAGAAATATTCTACTTCAGAATACATTAGAGCATATCTAAGGATTACGTTATTTTACCATTAGAACTGCTTTTAGAGGAACAGCTCAAAAATAACGCATTTAAGGACAGCTCGCTGCAAAGGAAGAAACTTGGCCCTGTGAACACATAACAAATTAGGCTGTTGGTAACCTCAAAGTCAACACCCACAGCAGCTCGTTGGCTGCTCGAATCAGGAAGGGATGTGCCTCTCTGGGCTCCAGCCTCTCCTCGTGTCATGCATCCAACAGCAGAGGAACCTCATTAACAGCAAAACCTGGGGACGCCGTTGCCAAAGTTCATCCCGTGGCTCCTGCCTGTGCCAGGACACAGCCTTTAAGTGCAGCACTGAAGATTTTTCATGGCCAATGAGTGTTTCAGGAGAAGACAAAACAGAAGAAACAATAACTGAAGCGAGGGCAGGAAACACAAAAGCCCCACGGAGCAGCAGGAGGTACCAACAGCTGACGTTCAACTCTCCGAGCCACTCAAATTAATGAGCTCTAGAAATCTGGGGTCCCACTGCATTAATGCCCATCCCATAATGTGCTTCCTCCCCCAGTAAATAGAGGATTCAGGATGCCTGGGGTATAGACAGTCTCTTACTGAAGATAATGGGCCCAAACTGATTTTAGACACAGGTCCCTTTCCCTGGAGACAGTTCCTAATGATCTTCAGTGTTACAAAGGCATGACAAAAATATAAAGCAGTCACATTAGCCCAGATAGATCTTTTACAATTACCTTGACTCCTGAAAACAGTCCATCATATCTTACTCACAAATTTGTATTTTTCTCTGTTTGCACTTAGCTTTGGTTCATTGTACTACAAATGCTATATACATTTATTTTTCATGGGCGCACCAAAATGCCTTAGATAAAAGAAGCAAACGTTTCTCAAAGGCTGTTCTAAACTTTATTTTTCTTCCCTAATAGTTACTCGTACTGTGTTGTAGCAAATTTTACTACTGGAAATTGCTAATATTACAAATGCAAATTAAAATGGATGTGGATTTTTTTTTTTTTTTTTTTTTTTTTTTTTTTTTTTTTTTGTTTTTTTTTTTTTTTTTTTTTTTTTTTTTTTTTTTTTTTTTTTTTTTGCTTATACAGGTTCCACTCTGATATTTACTCATGCTCTAAACTCTGGAAAGGCTTTCTTTCCTCTTTGCACTTGTCTTCATTGCAAGGAGAAGGTGAGGGTCTTTCCAAAACAAATTAGTATTTTGTTGGCCATATTGTCAAATTAAAAGATTTCTTTAAGCTTGTGAGGCAGAAAGGCACAATTTTCAAACATTAATTACATTCACTGGTTGTAGTAAGTGCATACATACACACTGATACATTAAGAAGCTGTCAGCTTTCCAAAAACACCTAGCAGCCCAAAAAACTTAAACATTTGTAATTCATAAAGAATAATTCTGAGTTTTAAGAATATAAGAACTTTTTGACAAAATGCCTTCTTAAAATGAATTAAAAAACCCCAATTTTCCTGGCAAAATCTGCAGAGGGAAACGGAGCTTTTGAAACACCCAGGAGCACATTGGTTTTCATAGCTGCCATGAAACCATGGGTGTCTGAAGAAGGAACCCAAGGAAGATATGTTTTTTTTCTCTTAATGACCTTCCTCACCCCTGTGAAACTCATCTGGAGCTCTGCCACCTGCCATGGGGAAGCTGGTGATGCTCCTGCAGGACACCTGCTGCAGGACATCATGGACAGGCACCCCCTGAGAAACCTCAGGAGCAAGCTCACCCCAAAGCCAGGACAGCTCCCTGTGGCACATTACAGCATGCTAAATGCAGCCAGGAAAGCAACCACCAGATCCTCCCTCCTCCCTCCTGCTTCCCTGCGTATGCCTGTCCATTTTCCAGCACCCCTCAAATCCAGCTGAAGCATACAGCCATGAAAGGAATAGGCAAAGGGGCCTGATGGAGACAGGAACAACAACAAAAGCTGTTAGACCCCTGCTATTTAACTAAAATATGTGGAAATACAGCATGGGAGGATGGTGAAATAAATGAATAGAGTCATGGATGTGAGGTCTATCTGCCCAAGGTGCCAGGCCTGGTGTGGGTTTTTATCTTTTTCTGTTAGAGCTAGGATTAAATGCTCGAGAGATGCAGTTCATGTTCAGACTCAGTTGTTTATTAATTCTTATCTACAGTAGAGCCTCACAAGTTGTGAGTTCTAGCTAACAAAGTAGAAAATGGCTCTGTCTCTATCTCTTTACAAGGTCTTTTAAGGACAAATTGTCCAATTATGAGATGACACCTAAATTATTTCTTACTTTTAACCCAATAGCCAACCACCCGTGGTCCGCAATGAGGAGCTTTCTAGCCAATTACAAAAAAACCCCCAAACCCATGAAGAAGAAGGGGAAAAAGAACTTAGCCTCTGCCCTAAAGCATCCATCTTGCTACATATATATTACTATATACTAAAATCTTAAACTCTAAGTTGTCCACCCTGTGATATCACACACTTCTATTCAAACAACATACCAATAATCCCAGTGCTGTCACTCAATTTTGGAAGTCTATTCCACAGCCTCAGGTCCAATGTAGTGTTTTCTTGAGGATCAGTGCCTGCCAGCACAGAAAGCCCAAAATTCTCAGCCTACAGGGTTCCAACAGCCTGGGACATTTGAGAAGCAGTAGAATTAAAACTTCCTTTTGGACAAGAGCAGCCGGTGTCGGGGTGTGCAAGGTGCCAGCACAGGTGTGAGTGTGGCTGCCCTGGGGACACCCAGGGTTCCTGCCAGCCTCACTCCTGCTCCCAGGATGCTGGGGCAGGTGAGGCACACAGGGATCCACAGTTAGCACCCACTGTGGGCTGCAGCTCTGCTGGATTTGGGTGTTGGTTGCCCGTGTTGCAGGCAAAACCCACCACCAGGCAAGCGGTACCGACCACAGCAGCATTGGTGTCTGCACGGAATTAATCACTGCAGCAATTAGTCTTGGCCTCTAATGACTATTTGATTGTAGGGCAGATCTGGATTCCCTGCTCAAGCCTGATTGAGTCAAAAGCATTAATATCAACACAAAAAGATTTGGCTGTGTTTGTATATTTTGCACTAATAACGCTCCAGGACAAACTCAGACGAACGACATCTGCAATATTTACAGTGACAAAGTGCTAGAGTAATGTGCCTCTCTCTGAGCTGAACAATTTGTAAATATCTCATTAAAATGTGCTTTTTGTTTCTTCCCTCTTTACCTGAAACTGGTTCATTCTCCTTGGTTTTTATCACTTTGTGGGAGAAAATGTCAAACTGCACAGTATCAAAACAGCCATTCTACTTTGGTGGGTTTATTTTTTTTTGTTTTTAAGGCATACTTAGATGCATTACTCTGACACATTTTTTGGTCAAAGAAAGGGTTTTGAACTTCACATGTTTAGAAAGATTTGACATTTTCATTTTATTTTGTTTATTTCCAGAACAGGCTACTTACAACAGCTACATTTGTCTCTAACGACACAAACTAGATATAAATTAATATAAGCAAATACTGTACCTACAGTTTGCTGTGATAACACCCTCTATTACTGTATGCTTACATTTAAAATGTGAGAATATAGTGGAAATACATCTTCAATCCATTTCAAAACAGTGAGAGAAAAAAATGATGTCCAATGGAATCTAAACAAGCATAAAGACTAATTAAAAAAGCTATGGAGGAGAAACATACATGTCTGGTTTGCATGTCCAGCAAATATCATGAAATGGCTTTATTATTTGCCATCTGTTCTGCCATTTTCCCTTAGTATTTATATACTTTTATAAAAATTCTGCTTATATATGTAGGCAACAGATTAGTTTTTACAGGAATCAATCACATATAATAGCAAAAGGTACTTTATTTTTATATGAAAGGTATGACCAGAAATATAGTGTAAGAAAGGTAGGGATGTAAGACTGTTCTTGTCCATTGAATAATCCTTTTTATATGTCCAATAAATTGACCAAGGAAACTGAGCATGCCTCCAGCCAGGCAAGGTTTTACTATTCTCCCATGAAACATCCACCCACTCTGTTCCTGTTACATTTCTTCACAGCTTCTGATTGCAGGAGAATATAAAAACTGTAACTAGGTAAGACTGAAATGAAGCAGGGATAGAGCAAAGCCATAAAATCGGGATACAAACTTTCCCAAAGTCTGAAGGTGTTTGAACCCAAGATTTTGGCTCAAAACCATCCTTAATTTGAAGCAGCATCTGGCAGGCCAACTGCTCTGCAAAACGCTGGCACTATGAAAGATGAAGTTCCATACGACACAGAATGTTGGAAGAAACACTTCCTTCAGGGAGGAAGCCAGGTCACACAGGGAGGGTGAGTGAAGGGAGCTGGGGTGTGCAGCTGCACAGAGGGACACAGCTTCAAAGGTGAACACACCTCCTGCCCTCCCTGCTGATCCTCTTCTTCCCTCCCTATTCCTTCAGGGACCCAAACAAAGCCAGGGGCACGGAGAGCCTCTGGCACTGGGGTCTGTGTCACTGCCCTGCTGGCCCAGCTCCTCCCAAGCCCAGAGCTGTGTCCTGAGCCAGCAGAGCCCCTGACAGCATCCCAGGAGTCGTTCCACACCCGCCTTCCTAAAGGGTTTCAGTACCTAAGGATGCATAGGGATAAAAGAAATTTCAAAGACACCTTGAGCCTGGTGTTCCCAGTGACTTGGAAAGTCCTGAGCATTTCTGAAAACCTCACTCAGCACTAACCACCCCTTCCACAGACACACAGCCTTGGTCTTCTGGCCTGGAACTCACCATTTCCCACCCCAAACAGGTAGATGCTTGCTTTATCCTGTTGTGTCTGCACTTAGTGTTAAATGATACTCAATTATAGTTGCAAAAGCTATCTGTGTATTTTAACAGCTTGGATGGGGCTGAAAATAAGTGGCTTATTAGCTGCTGTGAAGAACATTTCACAATAGGATCTGCATTTTTCTAGAACTCTGTAATTAAAGTATGCAGTAACGTGACCACAACGTTTTTAAACAGCTGGCACATGGAGCTGAAAAAATAATTAGTTTTCAATAAAAAAAAAGTTGCTTTTTATTACCCAGGCAAAGTTCTCCAGTGACTTTTAAGGATCTGCCAAGTGAAATTCAAACATGAAAATAGAGTCTCTATGTTGGCTGTTATCCAAGCTGAATGAAACACGAATACAATGATTTGTGCCAAGTATTAGACATGCTGAACTGAGGCAAAGTGGTTAAGTATCTCCCCAGGTTGAATGTTACACAAAACAGTGTCTCTGCCCCCCAAAAAATGCTGTACTCAGGGGGGGAGGGCACCGCTGTGGCTTTCACTCATTATAGCCTTCTTCTCCCAGCAGTCAGGAAATGAAAAAGCAGTCCAGGAAACAACCAAAATATTCTCTACAAGGAGCTGAGGCCCTTGGCAGCAAACCCTGTATATCTGGGCTTAACTGTTATATAACTCAGGGCAGGGCAGAGCTAACAGGGTGACAAGGGGAGGTTGGCAGCAGCCAGGTGAGCACTGCCCTGAGCTCACCTGTGCCACGCTGCCACTGCCAGGGCCATGGCACAGCTTTGGCACCAAAAGGAGAGAGCCCCAAAGGCAGAGCATCCCTGTGTCACCATCTGCACTTTGCTGATAACAAGGGAACCTGGGAGACTTCTCAGTGCACGTTATCAAATCTGTAATCCCGACAGCTGTACCTGAGAAGGAGGCTGTGGATATTAACCACTCAGATAATGGGATTTTTAGGTGGTTCTTCCAGCAAATTCCCTTTGCATTTATACTAATGATAATGTCTTGAAATACAGGCAGCCTACACAGCCATGAAAAGCTGACTTCACTGGTATATGCTCAAACAGGAGGTTCTATAAGAAGGTGAGACCTTAGGCAGGAAAACCTATGTATTTGTCTTTAATAATTAATCATGGGTAGGGAAAAGCAAACCCAGTAACAAATAAAAGATGGCACTCTCAGACAAGCAGGCACATGAAAGCTACAGCAATTTATGGACATACTGAAAGTCTTCCCAGGTGTTTTCACCTTCCTCATCGCTTGACAAAATGTAAAAAGACAAAAATTAAGGGAAGTTGTGATGTCTTCCCATCTCTCATTTTATAACCACTATTTAATTCACAAACACTTAAATAACTGATCACTTGAAAGCTTATAATTTATTATTCACAGCTATTGGGAACTCCCAGGGCCAGTTCTTCCAAGTTATTATGGTGGAATGACACCAGGCAATCGAGTGCTTATCTGAGAGCACCAAACACACCCTGATCCAAGCCAGGACCTAAAGGTACTTTGGCCCACTCCATCCCACAGCTGCTGTAAGAGTTATTTTCATAGTGCAGTTTGTCTACTGATTTACTACTACAGTTAAATGAATTCTAAAATTTGCTTAAACATTTGTGTTTGAAGCTGAGGGAAAAATAGCTTTGCTAGCAAAGGTTGAGTCTAATAAAATGGAAATAGGCCGTCTGCTCCCCAACACCCCCACCTACCAGCTCTTAACAATTAGGCAAACTGTGCTAGATGAGTTCCAAGGACAGGGGAAAGAGAGGCAGATTTGTATTTCATGCTCCAATAAGGATAATTACCATGCTATTGTTAATTTAATATATAAATAAAAGCAGAATGGAAATATATTTCAGAGTTAAGAGTATTCTATAGGGTCCCCTTTCACAGCACAATGCTAAAGAAAGCCAAACCTGGAACCAGTTATTTCAATATATATTTTAATTAAAACACATGGGCTATTTTCAGGTGGATAAAATCACAGTGGATTCAATGGCAAAGGACTGACTGAAGCTGCATTTGCACACTGAGCAAACCTGGTGTTAAATCAGTGCAGCAAAGGTGCTCTGTCCAGAAGGCTTTCAAGTATCACAAGTAAAATAAGTCTGGGTTGCTTAAGTTCTTACAGCTGATCCCCTTTCATGGAAAAAGCCAATTACAGATCACAGATGTCTCGACTAATCCTTTTAAATATCACAGAGGCAGGAAATAATGTGAAAGTGCAATAAATGACAATTTGGATAGTTTGAGTAGGGGTGGAATAAGACAGCACATGAAAAACAAACACAAAAAGGCTCAAATGTACAAAGGAAAAATAAAGGCTTATATTAACATTCAAGCTCAGTATGGCAAGACTGGAGACCATGGGCTAGATCCTGTTCTGATTTACAGCCTGTAAATCCCTTTCAACTGCATGAAGAAAAATTAAGCACAGAATGTCTGCCTGCTCTATTGAATTGCTTATTCCTCCCCCTTTCACCCCCTTCTCCCTTATTTCAATACTGCATTTTATTCTAACTTTTCTATCATTTCTTAAATTTATTTTAAACCAGAGAAAGGAAAATTCTGCTTTCTGATAGTGCCTGCATCTTTCCAAAGCATAGGTCTGGTAATTAGCATGGTGGGATCATTAGCATAAATATACAAAGAAATTTGATTTTAGAACACAAATACCGTTTTTGCTACGGAGCAATATAGGACAGGTGACAGGCCCAGCTGGGAAACCTCTTTTTCATTTTTCTGTGACCACAAATCAGACATCTTGGGCTCACAGCAGGACAGGCTCTACTGGCAGTAATTGGCACCATCTGTAGCTGTCAGAGCAGTGCCTGGCATTCCAGCATTTCATCTTTCCAGTCAAGGCATTCATCACTAGTCCAAAACTCAGCCAGCTGACACTGAAAGATTAACTTGCATTGATTTGCTTGGATAAGCTCGCCTGTGCCTCAGTTGGTACTGAGCATTCCTGTTAAATAGCCATCACCATCACAAGATGTTTACAAGGTGATTGTCTACTCAGCTTTTTCCCATTCCTGCCCTTGGTCCTAATGCGTTTTCAATTATTATAATTTAAGAGACAGTGAATTAAAAGAAAGGAAAGTGAACGTAGCCAGCAATCAGGGAGAGTGACTTAATGAAAGGATTAGAAATTCACAGCAGTGGCTGTTTACTGGTCTTAAATGAGCAGTTTCTCCCACCCCTGTGTGTGCCACGAGAAAAAAACTTGTTGATTTGGGGGTTCAGCAACAGACCGAGTCTCCTCCAGCTGTCAGTCTTGATGATAAAACCAAAATGAAACCGTTATTATTTTCAAATGCAATTTTCCAGTACTTAGGTAATTTAGTTTGCATTTTCCAGGAAAGCTTTATAGCAGCTACACCAGATGCAAAGTTCAACCTCTCTCTCTTAATCACCTAACACCATAGCTACTTACCAGTGTTTTTAAGCCTCTGATGTGTTCAAAGCCCAGAGCCTAATCTTTCACAGTCATACAAGGGTCATTACTATTTCAATTTAGAAACCTAACATATTCTGTAGGATGTTTTTGGGTGAACAAATTGCAATTCGAAAGTTGAAAATTCATGTCTATTTTAATAAATGACAGACGAATAGAACGACCTCCCAGGCAAACCTAAGACAGCGGAATTCGTGAGTTTCACATAAATGACAATCCTCTTGCTTAAAAATGAAAGGAATCATGTTTTTGTGAGTAAATAAAAGGGATTATTGGGGGCTTTTAAATCTCCTATTATAGCTTTATCAAAATCCTGCTCAGAAATCCTTATTAGTGCTCTCTCCTAGGCATCTCCTCAGTAATGACTTGTTTCCCATAGCACAGGTGATATGTCACAGCCCACACACGTCCATATAGGGTTTGTTGGTTTTTTTGTTTTGGAGCCTTCTCTGTGCATCTATTCCAGACCAAAAGCTCCATCATCTCAAGTTTCATTTTACACCCACTATGGGATGAAACTGTAAGGGTTGACAAGCCAGAATTAACACTGAGAAGCACCTGAGCTGTTGATGGAGTGAATCTACAGAGCACAGTAAAAGAGCATGGAGGGATACCTGCCAATGCCACCTGTCAGAATCTGCTCACCTGGAGCAGGGGGCACTCCAGCCCAGGCCAGGCACGGGGCTCACACCCTGCAGAGCACCCAGCACCTCCCCTAGCTCCGGGCTGCAGGGGCACAGCTGGCTGACACTGCACTGGGCTGCACAGATGTGCCTCCAGGGTGTCCTGGGGGCACCCACTGAAAGAAAAGTTAAAAAGCAGAGTGTTCACAGAGAGAAAGCACTGTGAGGGTGCAGCAGCTACTGACATCAAGCTTCAGAGAGTGTCCAGGAGGACACAAGGATGGCGTAGGGTCTGGAGGAGAAGCTGTGTGAGGAGCAGCTGAGGGCATTTGTTCCACTGCCCAGCCTGGAGAGGAGGAGACTCAGAGGACACCTCACTGAGGTTCTGAACATCCTCATGAGGGGGCAGGCACAGATCTCTTCCACAACAGGACTCAAGGGAATGGCATGAAGACGAGGCAGGAGAGGTTCAGGTTGGATATTGGGAAATGGTTCTTCACCCAGAGGGTGGCTGGGCAGTGGAACAGCCTCCCCAGGGAAGTGGGCATGGCACCCAGCCTGACAGAGCTCAGCAAGGGCTTGGCAAACACTTTCAGGCACAGGGTAGCATTGTTGGGGTGGACTCTGATGACCCTGATGGGTCTCTTCCAACCCAGTACATTCCATGATTTTGTGATGAAAGCAAGCAGGTCAGAAATGGCTGCAGAGTCCAGCTGAAAGATCCTACAGGGTGGATGAAATAGCAGATCCATCTGTCAAAGCCCAAGGTTGGGCTTTGGGATGGCAATCCCATCAGGGCACAGGAGCTCTGCAGGGCCAGGAACCACCAACAGCAATTTCAGCTTTGCATGAGGTACAAAACACACAGGAGAAGGCAGTGCTGTGTCAGGGAACATGAAAGCAGAACAAAACAGAGGCTCAATCAGGGGCCTACAGCTCCCACAGAGCTGAACTTGTGCTCCTGAAAGTGATTCATTTTGCCCCTGAAAACAGGGTATTTTAGATAAAAGGGAATATTGTGGCTATGATTAGTGGTGCCTGTCCCAGCTCTGCCACGGAGTCCCTAAGAACATCTCCTAACCTTAGAGACTAGGTCTAAACTAGGCTCATAACTTAGTGTGGTTTGTCTTTTTCTGCACACAAAAATAGCAATTTTCTCTCTTTTTCCAATGAAGACAAGATGTACAATACTTCATGAAACAGAAATGAACTTAAATCGCTTATATAAATTACATCTATTTTCAACTATCTTTGCTAAAAACATTTCATCTACTACAGAACACTCATGAGTGTTTGCAACACATCTGTGGAATAAAAAAAGAGTTAAGCATAAAAGAGTATTAAGTCATCTGGTTTGGAGGGATTTTGTATTAGATCTTGTTCATTTATTAAGTGTAATGTGATAGTGGCCAGATGATTAATACAGTGTGGGGGGAGTGATGTAACAGGAAAGATAAAAATGGATATCACCAGCAGAGAAGAGGATGGGGATGTGGAGGGGGTACACAGAGAGGGTTGGGATAAGGAGGTTAGTGTTTACAGTGTCTGAGTGTGACTGACTTCCTTTGGAATGGGATTTAGGGAGGATTTACTCTTCTGGATGGTGATTATATTCCACAGGATTTCCCAAGTGAGGAAAGAGAGTTCAGTAATACTTTGCTTTGAGAGAGTTACTGCCCCTAGCCCCAGCCTGTTCAAACCATTTTTCTGCATCTTTGGGGAGGGAGATTTTGGTTGCCTCCACCTTTTTTGATCAGCTCCCACCAGGTCACCCCACTGCAAGCCTGGAAGGGACTCGGGGCAGAAAAGACAGAAGTGATGTTCTGTGGATAAGAGAACTGCTGAGAAGGCAGTGACTGAATGATTTGTAAACCCTGCTATCAATTAATGGGTCCTGGAGACCAACCTTAGCTATCAACACTGTTGACTGACAACAGATCTAAAATGGTGCCATTTATGCAGAAAGTCTCATTGCTTTCAGGTATGTATTCTACCATTAACTGTTGAGATCTCTTACATCTAACTGTATTTGGGATGGATCCTTTAATTAGCTTGAACCAAAAACTGTAAAACTCAGTGTTTAAGCAGGTTCTCTGCAGGACAGTTGTACAGAATTCAGTTACAGCTCTGCTCACAGTGGGACCTGGACAGCACGACCTCAACACCCTACCACAGAATCCTTCTACTGCAGGGCCTTCTCATCAGGGTCAGGGTTTCAAACACTTTCAGCATCAGCACATTTCACTGGCTGCATCTGGGCAGATTTTCAAAGAATGCCTGATCACCCAAGAACAGCTACTGAGTGCCTGAACCTGAGGCAAGCACAAAGCACTTTATAAGTTGACCAGATTGGTCACTTGCAATTCTGCAGTATGAGCATGCCAATTCAGGTTGTGCAAGGTGATGTCAACACACAGGAGAAACAAGGAAGAAAGGAAAGTGCTCAAGGTCAGCCACACAGCACTGACGTGCTGAGATCCCACAGTTGTATCTCTAGTAAGCACACTTGACAGGTTTCTCCAGACCAGCCAGGAACACGAAACCATTGCTGATTAAAGGGAGGATTTCCCTTCAGAGTGGTAACTGCTCAGGGGAATCAGATTTCTGTATTGACTTTTACATATACAGAAGGTGACTAAAGGAATTAGGCCAGCCTGGATTGCTGCAAAGGGATAATAAGCCCCATGGCTAGATGGAAATGCATGTGGATTGTTCTACACCCTTCTCTAAGCACTTTCACATACTATTAAAACAATCTGTACTTTTGTTTTCAAATAATGCCTGTCTTGTTACTGCAGTCACAGCTGGGCACAGAGTCAAGGAGAGGACCCAGTGCCCAGAGTCCCCTCTGATGACAATTCCATGCAGAACTCATTGCCTGAGCCACAGCAGTGCAGGTGTCACTTAAGGAGAGCCACCAGCAGAAGGACAGCCATGGTCCTGCCCACTTCCTAAAACATTAGAAAGTAAAACATGGCATTCTGAGACCCTTTATAAAACAAAACACCTTATTTATGAAATCAAGCTGATTCTGTTTGCTATCAGTTTGACTGCAGGAGTAAGGAACTTCTAAACAGCAATGGCATTCTTTTTTAAAGGTATTTTCCTTTACCTATAAAGAATTAGAATAAATCTACCAACTTTGAAGATACAGTGCTAGCCCACCAGATTTACTCAGAGTTCTGAGACATTTTGTGTTTCACCTAAAGCCTAAGCTACTACATCATTTATTCACATGAAGAACACAGTTTCAATTTATTTAAGAGCTTTCTAGCTTACACAGTCCCAAAGAAAAGCTTCAGAATGTTATTCTTACTCGTTTGGAAACCAGAAAGCAAATAGGAGCACATAAGAACTTATTACATTTTAAAATGTCATGATAACGATGCCAGTCTCACTTTTTTTTAAGGAAGAACCTTTGTCTTGGGTTTTTTTCTTTTCCTTCTCTTTTTTTCCTATTTTTTTCCAACTGTGTGTCAGTGACAACATCCAGTTTGATAAATGGTTGGTTGCAAAAGCAGCACAGAACGATTGGCACTGCAAACCACATTTTCCAAAATTATTATTGGTCTGTGTGGCTTAATTAGAGGAAATCCAACTTTAATTTCAAAATTACTGAAAAATGTTCTCTGTAAAACCAAAGCTCTTTTTATAATCCCTTAGATTTTTCCATTGTCTCCCAAAATAAGCATTTGAAATTGCCCAGTGTACCCAAATACATGAGACAGAAGTGTGCATTAGAGTGGAGCTCTCAATCACACAGTTCTGAAACTCTGGGGGAAAAAACAAACAAAAAAGTTGCCTGGAATTGGTGAAATCAACTACTTCAGATGTATTCTGCCATAAAATAGCAGAATCTGCTTCTCTTCCAGCAGCAAGATTCTACTGACAAAAACTGTAGAAGGACAAATTAGGAAAATTTATAGCACAACCCTAATTTATAAGAGATTCCTATACCTCTTTTCTATATTTTTAGACTTTTCTGTATTTTAAGAACAGTAATAATGGTAAGAAAATCTGTGAAATCAGAAAGCCTGATATGGTGTTTTACGTGCTTCACATTGCATAACTTTTATTAGGGAGTCCTGCCTGCTTTTCACTCTACATCAGTGTTGTCCTCATTAATGTCAAAAGGATTTATGTCTGCACATGGAAGCAAGAATGTATGCCTATGTGTTTGCAGTCTCACCTGTTATCTTTTTCTTGCCATTATCTAGCAACTTCCCTTTCAAAGGACAACATTTATAGCTCACTGGTAAATAAAAGGCAGATAAATTTTATGTACTGAAGCAACATGAGTGTGAAGTTGGTCTGAGTCAATTGTATCAAGCCAGCTGAAACAGATATTGTGTACATAACACACACATCTCTGGTTTCAAAGTTTTCATAAGGAAAAATTCCTCTGGGCAAAAGAAATCAAAACATTGGGATGAAATACATTGGATCTCATGAATTTCCTTTGCAACTCTTAGGATCTGCACAAAAATGAACCATTAAAAAGCAATCCCTGTTTTCCAATCCTATCAGCTATAGCACATCATCAAGAGTTTACATAATTCTTAAAATCAGACACAAAATGTCAACAGACTGCAGCTGAATGCATTATGGATACAGAATACTCTTGCAGAGTTTTCATTAAGTCTAACATGATTTACAGGACTTAAGACACATTGCTTCAAGATTTTTATATCACTGCAGTAAGTACTCCAGGGATGTTTCGACCCACTCGAAATTGTTTTAGCTGTGCTATTACCTGGGTCAGAACTGATGGCAGCATATATCAATTAGACTGCAGCAGTTTAATACCTGCTCCTATGCATCTGGTCACTCACAGATTCACATCTAAGATTTCCATACCCTAAAAAGAATATTACAGCAGAGCCCTGGAATGGGCAAAGGTTACTTCATTTATTTGAGAAGCAGCCTTAAAGAAAAGACATCAGGAGACAATACCCATTCAGATTACAGATGTCTCTCCCATTCACCACAGAGACTGGCAATACTTCCTTTTTTCTGATTACTCCTAATGTTTGCCTTGACCATTTTGTAGATTATGGTGCAAGACTATCTAATTGGGAACAGTGGACTGTAGACTTTTTGATAAACTCAACTGCTATCACTGACAATGACTGACTCCAGTTTAGGATCTGGATTCTTTATTAGTTTTAACCCTATTAAATAGAGAACATTTTAAAAATAGTGCCACTTCAGTATTTTGTCATATTAGAGTCAAAAATACAGGGGTGTTACTTCTGTCTAGGGAGGTAACTAGTTAATGACTGTGTCAGTGATGATCACTGTATTTTATATGACATGGCAGAAGTGTAGAATCTCCTTAGCTGCAAATTGTTAACAGACACTTTTATTGGCAGTGGATTTGTCCCTGAAACTTATGAAGCTTGAGAATAAGTGTCCTTGTGACATAATTTTATTATTCAAGGAGCAGGTTTACCCACAGCTTTTTTCACCCATCCAGCACAACATGGTTACAGCTGCCTTGTTAGTAATACCTGAGAGGCTCAGTCTCTCAGGTAAGGAATTTTTTCTGGTGCCAACAGGTGAGGCACTTGAGAAACATCTGTTGCTTCCTTCTCTGCTGTAATAGTGTGAAGTTCTTAGATTGCTGGAAACACTGGGTTTACCTGGTCTACACAGCCAGAGACAGTTTTTCATAATGACTCAGGGAAAAACCTAAGGTCACTAACACTTTATTTGTGATTATATCCTTAAGATCTGTCCTTTGTTGCTCTGTACCTGTTACTCCACAGAGGGGCCATTTTTAGCATAAAAAACCCCAGGACATCAGCAAAAGACTGTAAAATCAGTCTCTACAGAGCTCTTTCCTGCCTCCTCTTTAAACACATCTCTAACAGAGGGCCTTACTCCAGCAACACCAATATGAGCTTTCAAGACCTCTTGCTCCCTACCTGTGAGTGCCAAGATGTGAAACAGGAACAAAGAGAATTCAGAATAAACAATAAAAATATGGTCAAGCCTCACAATCAAGACAAACATCAGGCTTAAAAATATTCTGTTAGTGCAAAGGACTGCACATATAAACCAACTCAAAATCTAACTTGCACATTACATGGCAGTAGCATTTTTACAATCAAGCTTCTAAGAGTTCAACAAAACCTTAATAAAAGACAAAAGTAGGGCAGAAAAGATGAATTAAGGGTAGAAAGCTACAGGATTTGCCCTCCAAACTTTCCAATGGGGGAAATCCATCTCTTTTAGCATAAATGTGTGCAGTTTTACAGTGGTCCTGCTTCTGCATGAATTTCAGAATACATTTACTAGAAAATTCATTACATGAAACATTTATCCCATGAATAAATTAGAGACTCTGAATTACAGTGCAATAAAACTTTTGCTGCTAGAAAGATTTTTATGGGTGAAATAATGTGAAAATTAGTAACATTAAATATGATTCTTCTTAACCCAGAATAGTCACCACACAATTATTTTGACATGTTCTGGCATACATCATCATAGATCTAGTCAAATAGTGTTATAGAACAGATTTGGAACCCTTTTATAAACCATCAAGAAACACACAGAAAAGGGCAATGGAGAAGCAAGTTTTCAATCTTGAACTGCTGAAGAGAGCAATTTTTTCCAATCCATTCCAGATAAGCAGGATGACTTTTTTTCTAAAGGGTTTTGCTCAGTCCTTGAGTGGATAAGCAAACAGTTTCACTTTTGTATCTGGGGTGTGTGTGATGCTCTAGGATGGGGCAAATGCACTGAGGACAAGCCTCCCATGGCTTTAAATGAGAAGTCTGCTGTGCTGAGGCATAGATTCACTTCTCTAATAAAAAATTCTAAATTAATACATGTACAGAGCTGCTCTGTGCCATTAGGTCGAGCACTGATAAACCCATTAATGAAATGTCAGTGCTGAGCTTTTTGGGGGCCAGATCCCAGCAACCTTCTTCATGCAGAACAGGGATCTGAATTGTTGAAAGATGCTGCTCCTTCCTAGGAATAAATAAACCCTTACTGGAATACCTTCAGTGAAACCTATTCTCACCCTAAGACAACCTAACCCTGGACAAAATGCTCAATATTTTAAGAGACTAAAAATCTGCTGGGATGAAGGATATTGACAGAATTTAAATCTAAATTCAGAAAGCGGAATTTCCTTATCCTATGCTTTCCAAAGGCTGATGGAATTGCCATGTGTCACAGAGCTGCTCAGTTTCTTCCAAACACTTGTGCCAGGCTTGCCAGAGAGTTGTCCCTGCTTAGAATGCTTGTTTGAGAAAGAAAATAGATTATTTTTGCTTTATTGTGGAAGGTATTTAAGGGGAAGAGAGATGCATGTATTTTCTTTGGGCATTTCCCTATTCACAGATTTTTTTTTTTGTCTTGTGAGGAGAACCTTGGTTTTGGCAGACTCACAGCAGACTTTGTTTATTGCCTATTCTGAAAAACAGCCATTTGTGTGGAGCTTTTCTGGAGGTGCCCCTTTCCAGACTCAAATGATTAAGTAGATGTTTATGAGTATTAAAGAATGTCTCTTTCTTAGGAGGGAAAAACCACTGATGCAACGGAAAGTGCAAGGCTGCAGAGCACTCTGTGCACAGCAGCCACTCCAACCCAAGAGTGCATGAGCATGCCTGTATTCAAAGGAGGTAAATCAGACACCCTTGAATGCTTTATCTCCCTCTCTCCCTGTTTGGTTTCCCACAGCATAACTTTACACATTACCTCATGACATCTTTATAGTGGTGGAGAAAATGATTAGACTCCAGTCCTTGAAAAATCGCAAACACAGACTCATTTGTAGCATTTGGCTGCTCTAATTAGCACATCACTGAGGGGTAATGAATAGAAGTCTGTGAAGAAACTTAAAAATTAGTACCACTAGCAATGTTAGAGTAAAAATCAGAACTGTGAGTAACAGTACTCAGAGGATTTGGGTAATTACTGGATACTCCCAATATAAGGTCTGTCACTTGATCCTAAGGGACTCTAAGGCTTCAACAAGCCCCAGAGGCCCAATATTCTACCCCAATAAATGAGGCTCACAAAGTTCACTCAGAGTTAAAGACAGCATCACAAGTCTATTGTTCTTTTTTTCTTTTTTTCTTTTTTTTTTAAAGGTGGTTCTTAAACAGCATGGAATTAGACAACCTTTTTTTTTGTATGTCAATCACTGGGCTCCTCCATCTGTAATGAGATGTTATAGCTTCCATGTGTGTGAAAGCATGGAAATTACATCACTCCAATAACCAAATGTGCAAGGCCACATGGATTCCTAAAGCCCGGCAAACAGCTGCAGAATTTGTGCTCAGGTTCTTTAAACATTTCAGTGGTCTCCAAGCAATTGAAAGGTGGGGAGGGAATTATTGCTCTTCAGGGGATGGTGAAAGACCTTGAGCATGTAAAGAAAGGACAGTGCCTTCACCGGCTCCCACCTGAGCACTCAGGCCGCCCGTTCCAGCAGCCCGTGAGCAGGGGCACAGAGGGACAATCGTGCTGCAAAGCAGGTGTGCTCCCCCCTCCCAAAAAAGAATGACCACGGGCCAGGATACCCCAGCCCACTCCAGGCAGTCTGGGGCAGCCTCCAGGAACGACCAAACTGACTCTTCCCAGCTCTGGGAAGTGCTGCCAGCCTGGCACTCCAGAGAACCCTCCCTCAGCTTCCTCCTCCCCTATGGTGGGAAGCTTTCAATTCTGACCCATTCTCAACCTGATGTAAAGGGGCTCCAGCCTATATTTTATAACATACATTTTAAAAAAGCCCTGTAGGATCAACAACTTTTATTGCAACTTTCAGCTGCGCTGTGCTCTTGTAAAGCCAGATTATGCTGGGGTCTAAATGTCACGACCCTTTCCTCTCCCTCCCCTCCACCTTCCATCATCTTTTTGTTTGTTTCTAAGTGATTTCACTCGAGATGAAATAAAAAAAAAATAAAAAAGGAAAGAAAAAAGGAAAGAAAAAAAGGAAAGAAAAAAAGGAAAGAAAGAAAAAGAAAAGAAACAAGAACCAAATTCTGTATATAAACAAAGGCAGCTTTCAGGATTGCTTTTCATCCTGAACCGAACGGGCAAAGAGCGTCCGTGCATTTGCAAGCTTTTCCAAGTGAGCCTAGAGGGGCCTGTTTACCAGAGATCAAATCTCTGGCAAACAGCTCATTGCAGCTCTTCAAACAAGCTGAAATTATGACCTTATGTTATTGTTTCTCAAAAACCCAAACCTTTGATGTAAACTAATGTTGACCTTTCCAGCATAAATTTGACATGAAGCCACTTTTGTTTCAAACGCCCTATGAAAATTCAGCTGCAGTCTTATTGGATAAAGCCTTTTTGTGAGATAATAAATAATAGATAATAAAAAACTGGAGCCAATTTACTCATTGAAGTATTTTCTTTTCCTGACTGAGTATCATAATGGAACTTTTCTACCCTGGCTTGTGTTGGGCTGTCTCACACCACACTGTGGGCCCACCCAACCTATGCTAAATCCTACTGAACTCAAAGGAAAAAACTCTCAAGAATTTCAGGTTCTCAGCCTCTGATTGAAACCTAGATTAAACTAAATTAAACTTCATAACTCCCACAGATCTCTGTGGAGACATTCCCACCACTCACTTTAGCATTAGGTGGGTGTCCAAGGTGAGCTGGTGTCTCCAAAAATGACCTCAATACAATTTGGGCAGAAAGGCTCCTAATTCAACTCAGCAAGTGCTGGCTTCTGTCAGCTACAGAAAGCATGGAGAGGTGAGTTCCCAATACAAACACCTCTGATCTACTGAACTGGTGACTCTGTTCACTCTTGTTCCACCATTCCCACCCCTGGGGATCTGCTCATCTTCCCATTCTGCCCAGCAGTCACTGGTGTGTGTGGGTATCTGCACACTCTCTTCCAACTACATATTTTATTCACCATGACTAATCTCTATCCCTTATTGTTTTGCCTATTAACTTTTAAAGTAGTAAAAGGGGATCAACAGACAAAAAAGGAAGATAATTCTGCTAATTTTTTGAAGTGCTGCTATTAATATTTAGTGCTCTCCTCACCAGCTTAGCAGTTTTAAAAACCAGAAATTTAGTTGGAGAATCCAGATAAAAAATGAGCAACCTTTATGTGGAGTCCATTAACTAATCCTAAATTAAAGTGGCATTGAAATGGAACTAGAGGGATGTGCATAAAAAAGAACACGTGATGAGCACATGCACACCACATGAATCCATTATGATAAGTATTCTTCCAGTAAGAGCAAATGAATTCTTTCTGACCACACACTTAAAATGAAGCCAAACTTGTTGGGTTTTTTAATAAATGTCAAAGTATTGTTTAACTGTTAAACTAGGCTTATCTTTTCCTGGTCCAAAAGACTTAAAAGACAGTGTTTCAGAGCAAAAAATCAGTGTGTGCATTTTTTTATTTATATATATATATATATATAAAATATATATTATATATATACATATATATACACACACACACACTATATATATATATATCAGCATAACTCACTGTACAACCACTACATATCAAATAATAAGAACCTTGCTTTTTCCTTTTGCACTCCAAATTGGGGATTCAACTCTTTCCTGTTACAGGAAATCTGCTTTGCTGTGTGACACACACCTGAAGTGTCTGAACTCAGTTCTGCAGAGAGTTTCTTGTGCTACTTCCCTCCATACCTGAGTAAATACAAGCTGCAAAACAAAGGTGATGAACTCAAACATTTCAGGGAAGCTCCACTGACAGCACTTCATTGCCTAACCTAAATAACTCCTTTCAGAGGTCACTTGAATTAACTTTCTCTTAATACTAGAAACATTAAGCCTTGTGTCTGCAGTCTTGTTTAGGGGCCAGACTAAGAGGCCATGCACTTTTTTGAGATATGAGATCCATGCAAATAAAACACACACTTGTGAATTTTGCTTGTTAATCATAAAGCAAGTTCCATGCAAATCACAGAAACAGTAATGACAAATTTAATGGGTTGGTCATGGCAAAAATAGCAGATTTCACAGCATGACACTGATTAAAAGACAGACAGGAAAATCACAAATTTAAGCTGCCAAGAAAATGATGTTTTTAAGTACTGAATTATTTCTTTATTAGCCCAGTCATCCTGGATGGATATTCCCCAAAGCAGCAACACCATCACTAAACAAATCTGTAACCCAAAAAATACTCCCAGTTTTAGGAACTGTTCAGTCCTCCTAATTCTTAGTTTAGACACTGCTGAATAATGAAGTGGACAAGAATCCAGGATGACACAATGAACTTCCCAGAAATGCATTTTCTGAGCACAGGCTTCCCTGAGGTGGTGCCTCGAGTCTTTATTCCAAGATCATAAAGGGTGCATTAAACCTCTCTGCACAAGGAGAAACCCCAAGGGAAGTCAAGTGCCAGATCCTAACTATCAGAGAAGGTCCCAGCTCTCCCTTACGGACTTAGGCTTCATGTCTATTTTTAGGATCACTGACTCATCAGTCATTGCACTGATGTCCAATTGGTTGCCCAAAATGTATGAAAAATTCAAAGCCAAGACAGCTTTAGTGCTTAGGTCAGTGCAAAACCCCTCTGTTTTGGTGTGAAAATGGAGTTTTCATCTAACCTCAAAGCTGAACCCAGGAACAAAAAGTTAAAGCTCAAGTCTCTATTACAGTGCAGAGACTCTGGTGGGAAGCCAGACTTTGCACAAATTCAGGTGGTGGTCTCCTGCCCCATGCTGCTCCTTCTGCACCCCCAAACTGCTTATTATGTCATCATTCTGTGCTCTGTGACTTGGTTAGGAACTAGAATTTGCACTCAATGGAAAACTATGCTTTTCAAAAAAAAAAAAAAAAAAAAAGTAAAAAAAAGAAGGTCAGAAAGGAAAAGCCATTATAATGTCCATTACTATTATATATAAATTCACAAACACTCTGATATTATGTTCCAGAAAGATTTCAGAACTAGAAATATTTCTATCTGAGAATGAAATGTGTTTTACTTCAATTTGGAAAAAACCAATATATTCCATTTCAGTGGTTTACTTAACCACATGCATTCCATTTCTTTATTTACTTTATCAGTTATTTACTTTATCAGTTCTTAATAAACCTCTTATGGGCCATCTCTGAGCAAGGGAAACTCGAATGTCCTCCCTTCTCAGGAATGTGGCACAATGCTCTGTTGAGGAATGTGAGTGCAGCTCATTTCCTAGAGGGCATTAACCTGAGGCTCTTGCCCAGCACACAGTATGCTGGCTACTAGTTTTTTATACAAGTTATTTTCAATAAATAGTGGCTAAAGCCAAAGAAAACTTCATAAACATGAATGGCTCTAGCAGTTCCTGATGAAACATAGACAATCCCTCATGCAGAAACAAAAAATCACCCCACTGCTCATTTCTCAGAGGGAGGCAGCAATTTCACAGGGTAGTAGCCACACAAGGGACAAAACTTAAAATCTTCTTCATTATTATCCACCTCCTAGTTCTGCTCATCTGTACCTGATCAGACAGCAAAAATGTTCAGATTTATTTAGAACTTTAAACCCCTGTTGAGGTTCAAGCCTCTAAGCCAAAAGGCTGTCGACCAAGAGTGGAAAGCTACACCTGAGATGGTTTATGGTCAGGAGTGGGACAAAAGCACACTCTCCTTGGGCTGAGTTTTCTCTAGCTTTTCACACAAGAACAAGGATTAATTACTATCGATTTCAAATCATTATTTCATCTGTCAGTCATTAGACTCTGCCTTTTCCTACAGTGGACATTGGCCTCTACCAAGGCGAATACAAAAATCACTTCCAAACACCAGCAGTAGACAATATGGCATGATGGACATTTTTAAAACCTACTGCACCCCTGCATTTTTCTTTGATTGCTCAACACATTGGTAGTCATTACTGCAGCAACTCATTTCAAGCCAAGAGATATAAATGTCTGTCTGTGCTGACTGGCAGGGTGCTGTAAAACAACGCTGCCAGCCAATCAAGCACACACTCTCTCTTCCTCCTTGGGGTGACAGTATATATTTTATATTTTCAGTGACTGATTGCCATCAATCAAGACTCGGATTCCCAGTCCATCTCCACAGCGTCCACATGCTGAGTGAAAGGCCAATCTAACTCAGTATCCTTTGGTAAACTCCTGAAACTTTATTAGATCAATGGTTTTAGACAAAATAATAATCAGTTCATCAATGCAGGAAAAGAGCTCAAAAGTCTAAATGCTTCCAAAATTGGATCTTCTCTGCTTTTAAAGGTAAGCAGATGGAAAACATTTGATTCTTATTTATTACCAGTTAAATTTATGTTCCTTATTTCACCATAAACTACAAGAATTCACAAAAGTGTATCTTATTTCACTGATCTTTAATAACCTGAAAACCGGTAACAGAAACCTATAATGAAGCACCCCATATACTGTAAATTAAAAATAAATAAGAGACCTCAAAGAGGTTTTCTTCAAAAGCTGCTTCAGTTTAGTGTTTCATTTTATATATACACTAAGAGAGAGACATCTGTAAACATTTCTAAAGTATAATGCAAAGGAACTAGCTGTGCCATTATCTATTCTAAGCACATGGTTCAACATTTGTTTATGCAAACCATATAATTGGAAACTCTGTCCATTTTCTGCTTGTGCTAAATATTCTGTGTATAAATACTTTTCATAGTAGATAAATAAGGTTTTTATTTAGGTCTTATCACCTTCATATTACATATTCATTGATTTCTAAACTGCCTTAAACAGCTCTGTAGATGTGAAACATTATGAATTCAGTTTTGGCACCTTGGTATTAAATTTGCATATCAGGTCACGCACCGCTTGACATACATGCAAAATTGCACTGCGGCTATTTTATTACAACCCACAAAATATATTCAGAAACTGCATGCAGCATCAAAATAAATTAAAATGGATAAAAGACCCAATAGTGAGCCACTTTTTTTTTATTGTTTAGTAGTGCCTAAAGCCATTTATATGTTCTAGTCAATAAACAAAAGTTAGACTAAAACAATTTTTAGTCTTTCTGTTACTATATTTTAATTGCAGGGGTAAATATATTTTTTCCCCTTACCAATTGTATCCTACTTAAGGCTTGAATTCTTTTAAATTGTATGCTATAAAAAGCAATGTATATGGATCACTGGCAAGCCTTCACATTTCTCTGCGTGTGTCAGAATGTATATAGACACCGTGTTTCAAAAGTCAGACATACAGAGCAATATATTTGTCTAGTTGATTTTGTAGCTGAACTGTTCTTGTAACTTACTGTGAATGCCAGGGCTGCATTTGCATGGAGACTGCATTTACACAAAGTTAAAAGTGCATCAGTCAATGCTGCTCAGCCATTATAGTGCCCTCAATATATACCAGCTAACTACCTTGGGTGCTTCATCTACAAATTGCCCTCTTTATATTCAGTAAGCTGCAGCAAAGACATTAGAAAATTAAATAGTAGGGGACACGTTTTCCAATTGCCCCTCACTAGGGCTCCATTTCAATGTCTACAGCACTTCAGGATAAATAATTTGGCATTTCTCTCCACTTGTACCCAGGCCACGCTCACTTGGCTGCTCAGGTAGCTCATCATGCCTGCAAATGGGGGCCTCAGGTGTCTCACAGACTCTCTGGGGGACAAAGGGGTGCCCACAAGGCAGCTGTGCCAGCCCAGGTGACCGTGGTGACCAGCCTGGCCCCTCTCCCAGCCAAGCCATGGCAGCGTGAGCAGCTCCTGTGCTGCTGGAAGGAGATCCCAAAAAGCCTGCCAGGGCTTGTGCTGGGAGCCTCTGCTGCTCAGCACCACAGCTGCCTCCATCACTGTTGGAAAAAACACAGCTTCCCTCCATGTCAAGCAGGGTAAGCATCCTCTTGCTCTGTTATGGGTAACAAGTGTCTGTGAGCACAGGGACAGACCTGTCGTCCTGGCAGTGATGCCTAGGGAGGGCTGACCTGAAACTGAGACTGGACAGAGCTGGAGAATAAAGTAGGTGTTCATTCAAAGGCCTCCAGGATACACCTAGGGCAGGACAGGTGCGAATTGTGATATTTGTACTGTCTTGCCTTTCACATGAAACTGAAAATAGAATAAAAGTCTTTAAAATGCCTTTTAGGAGCTCTGTCTCTGGGTTAGAAAAAAGAGATAATCTGACACCCCATGGCATTCCTGCTGCTCCCACGTGTGCCAGGGCACCGGTGACTTTTCCTGCATCACCTGCTCTCAACCATTACCGACTCTCAACCTTGGGAGATCCATTAGAAAAAAATGCTGGGGGGTGGTTGTTTAAGAGATTCTAAATGGCATCCTCCATCAAACCAGGGCAACAGCACAAACGAAGGAAATCCTGTAATTAACACACAATTAAATTCAGAGAGCATTTTACTGAGTCTACCTCACACTAACATGGAAATTACCCCAGAGCAGCCCCATTAAGTCAGCCACACAAATGAAGCAGGTGACAACTGCCACAGTCAGTATCTGCACTTGGGCCCTCAACCAAAACTTCTGGCTTCTAAGTTTGCTCTGCTTCTTCTCAAAACATCACAAAAGAAACCTGAACATCTACATTCCACAAGAAAAACACTCACTGAACTCAGGGGAGAAGGATCAGAGCCTCATTTGTGGTAGCTGGTGGAGATAGACAGACCTCTTAGGAAACCTGCATGACTGCACTGAAAATCTAAGCTCATCAGCACCACTATGTTTACAGGAAAAACCTTAAAAAATCGACATAATATAACAAATTGGTTCAAAGCATTGCTACAGACCACCGTGCTAAATTCCCACATCCTTAGCAGTTTGTAAAAATGTTTAATTTATGTTTATGTATTCTTATTCAAAATGTTAGTTAACAGCCTGTAGGGACCTGGTAATAGGATCCTTTTTTCTTTTTTATGTTTATTAGCTACATTAATGACTGTTTCTGCAATTCTGCTACAAAGACTTGCGTTAATGAACGCCAATTAATTCTGAAATGATTTTAAACAAAGGGTGATGAGAATAACCAATCAACCATGACAGTGTAAAGAGCAAGCAAGCTGCTGTGACCTAATTTTTCTGTGTTGATTCTTTGCTGTCAGAGTGCATTGCTATTCATCAAGAACACCTATAGATTTTGCATATACATACTACAGTATTATAATTTTGGAAATGCTCTCTTCCTTTTCAACATGGAAAATTATTTCAATTTAAAGTATAGATTTCAATAATATTGACTCACAAACTGCTAATGCCTCAGAGGTCAGGCAGGTCTTCAGCAGCATTACAAGGCCCCTACTAATTTCAGCTTCTTAAAATTTAAAATAACAACTGGCTGGAACAAACACTTGGAACATCTGGCCTTTCAGTCAAAAACATAACAAAGAAACATCTCCCTGTTTCAACCTGTTTAATTAGAGGCATTGTATCCATCACGTGTTTATTGTCCACAATAAATTAATCTTTTAGCCATTTAACACAATTCACAAGGACATGAATGTAAAAGAATTCCCTGAAACCAGCAACAAGTTGAGTGATTACACTCGTGAAATAACATATATATATATATATGTGTGTGTGTCAAATCTGACCTAAAAAGTAAATAGACCATGCAGGCAGATGTGCCTTACACACCTATTGTGTGAACAAACATCACAAAAGCCATCCAAAACTGTTACAAATTTAAACAAAATGAACTGAAATTGAGAAACGTCATTTGCTTTTTCACCTGGTTCTCCCTTTTTGCTTCCACCCCAAGAGCCTCACTAATAACAAAAGACAGATATTTTAAAGCAAAAATTTCTATAAATCACAGAGTGTACAAAGAGACCAGATTCTACCACTTCATTTTGTAATGGATTTATGGTAGAGAATGGACCTTCCTTATGAACATTCATAAATGTTCCCTTTTGTCCAACATACCAAGTGACACAAAATTTATCACACAGCAAAAATTCACTTTTTATTGGTGGTTTTTCAACTGAAGGTAACGCCACTGCCTGACAAAGATGCAGAAAATCATTAAGCCTACAATCTGAGAAAGAAATTACATGACCAATCCTATGGGGTCATACTACAGAACACAGAAGAATATGGCACAGGTTACAAAAGGTACTACTAAATGACAAAGCAGTAGACAGAAAAAGATCAGCAGTAAAAACATCTTTGTTTTGAGTCTACTAACTGGTGTCATGGACAGACTGTGGAGCAGAATGAGTGGAGGTGCAGAAAGGGAGCTGCATCTCCTAAGGACAACATAAACGATGTGATTACTGCCACTAATTAACAGAGGCAGCATTTGTACCATGTCTATCCCCTGTGTCACTCATGCCCTGTTACAGGCAGGATCCACATCCAGCCCTCTCCCCACTCCACCTGTGCAGCCACATCTTTTGTGAGCTTGTCTTCCTATCTCCAGCCACGCTGGCATCCCTCCAACAGGTACCCCTCCAAAGATGGACCTCCAAAAGTCCAAATTCTGACAAAACCTAAGTCAGTGCAAGTATTTAAATTCCTTAAGGACTTAAGCTTTGGTTCTGAAGCTGAGGCAACTGGTCCTTCCATCCCTCATCTCAGGATAAAGAAGAGGGAAATGTATATGGGCCTATACATGAGGTTCTGCTCTCAGAGAACTACATTTGAAGGATTCTTCATGTGCCCACTAACATATTGCAAATCCAAATCTCATTTCAGCATCTCTGTGCAACAGCAGATGCTCTCAGTTTACCATGGGGATGCCTTTTATCCCTCAGAGAAGCACAGCTGAAGTAACTTCCTTGTAAAAAAAAAAAAAAAAAGGCAGGAAAAGAATAAGACAAGAAGCTCTGGCACACAAATCTTTTTGTTCACTTCTCTACAGGCAATCCAGAGACTGCTATTCTCAGCACACTATGAAAAACATTCTCCTGAAAGAGCGCACAAAGGGCTGCATCAGTTTCACTGGGAAATACTCATTTTTACTGCTTTACTTGAGTAAAGACAGAGGGCTGGATCCCCAAGGCCAGAGGCCAAGCTGAGATGGGCTTTGGTGCCTGTGTGAAATGCAGGCACAGGCTGGGGCTACCTTTAGAGGACAGCAATGCATTCAGCCTCCAAACACAGCAGAGCCAGCCAGTCCCAGCCTGATCCATGAGCAGCATTCCTCCCTCAACCAACCAACTGTGGGCCTGGAATTTCTGAGTCTGAGAGATTTTAGCCTGCTAGCAGCTGCTAACTTTATCCCAAGGGAAAATTCCTCAAGAAAGCTTCTTCTCAAAACAGTCTTCCTCCAGTAGTGTAGTGGTTAAAATTTGGCGCTCTCACCGCCGCAACCCGGGTTGGATTCCCAATCAAAAGACCACAACACCTGAAGAAAGATTGTTTTGAGAAAGGATAGTTGTTTGCCAAGGCTGTTTTGAGAAGAAGCTGTCTTGAGAAATTTTCCCTTGGGAAAAAGCTAGCAGCTGCTAGCAGGCTCAAATCTCTCAGACTCAGAAATACCAGGCCCACACCAACCAAACATGTTCTCCACCTGTATCACCCCAGCAAACTTTTTGGTGCCAAGATGTCAGGGCTTTTGAGAGTCTCAGTGCCACCTTTCAGGAAAAACAGGTTTTCCCACGTCCATTTACTGAAGTCACTCCATATTGTTGCTGATGGATTCATATTTATAATGATAGAAGTTCTGCATTAACATCTAGCCCTCCACAAAGGGTTTATTACTGAAATGCCAATTCAACCATAGCTGTAATGACCCTATTTTATAAGGCACACATTTCAGGCACTTTTGCAAATGCTTTAAAAAAATGGAGCAGTTAAATTATGCTGCTAACATTATATGAATGTGTCATCACACCCTATCAAGCAATTTCATATCAAACAAGGATGTGATATGGAATTTTGCTGTTACGATGCAAAGGAAGGAACTTGGAGAAAAAAGTGGAGTATTAGAACAGTAACACCCTTCTCCACCTTACACTCAGCAAGCTGTAGTGTCTTTCAGCTATGGGACAGCCTAGGACAGCTGGAAGATAAAGTTGGACTGACATCTTATTAGATTTTTGTTTGGTTTGTAAATATTAAATGGAGGGTCTCAAATGCACCACATGATTTCAACCAGAAAATCTGTGTGAAACAACAGATATCTCAGCCCTAACGAAGCTGTATTTTCAAACTCTGAGTCTTCAGGCCTTTCATCATCATATTTCTGCATGTATTAAACCACTAACGATGCAAAACACAAAGAGGACAAAATGTCAGCCCTCGATGGAAATGAACTCCCCACCCTTCAACATTCAACACCCAGACCTTGCTTAATTTAAATGTGTTAGATCATCAGTCTATTATTCTTCCAGCTTCATATAATGATTTCTAACACTGGCCAGACATTGTACACCTGGCTGAAAAATGTTTCTTTTTAAACAATGCAAGAACTAACCAATATGTAAACCCAATAATTAAATTACATTTAGCTGCTGGCCATTGTTATTCTGCACTCCTTTCCCACTGAGGGAGCTGTAGTGATCCGATTTAAACAGCAATCTAGCAGAACATTTTTCATTGCCCATGATTGCTGTGCACAGTAAATTGGCTCACATCAGATTTGACTCTAATTTGGGTTTCAGAACAGTTAATTTGAACTTAAGCACTTATGGAAGGGCTGTTAACAAGAGGTGCCTGCACTGGAATTCTTCTCACTGCAGTGCTGTTATAATCCAGATCCTTCCAGATCATATGTGTGTGCTTTCTAGCACTCCACTTGCAACGTTAGGCATGTCAGAAAACAACCTACCAGATATTTAACAATGTCAAAAGAAAATAACACAGATGCACACAATAGATTCTTGCTATATGAGTGGCAAACAGAAATAAATATATTTCTTTTCGAACACCTTGTGACTTAATCATCCCTGGATTAAATCTACCTTAGTCCTTTATTGTGGTGTTTTGGTGTTTCAGCAAAGCAAGGAGGGTCAAGTTCTGCTCATTCATAAGTTACCAAGAGATCCATGGAAATACCTAAGGGCTGAATTTTATCATCATTAGCTGTAACATTAATAGCACTAATGTCTTAAATCTTAATACTCTGGCTCATTAGCTTAGGTGAAAGACTATTAATATAAGAGGTGTATTTTAGCCAATCAACAGAATTTATAAAGGCTTTTGTTTTCTTTTATAACACTGTCCCTCTTGCAGTACTCATGATTAGTACAGGCATCAGATCATAATAATTCCATAATTAATAAGGAAAATATGATCTAACAACATAAATACAAGCTCTACTATCACTTTAGTTCGGACAGAGCTTAACTTAATTTTACCATAAATCAAGTGTGTTACCCCTATCCATACCTAATTGGTTGATGATTATTTTTTTCCCCAACAAAAGTACAAGACATTTAAAAGGGGCTGAAGGGAATCTGGGTTTGGGTTTGGATTTGCCTGTCTTCCAGCATATATCAAGAGCTGCTTTTCTGTTGCAAGACAAAATGTCCCAAGCCCGAAGTTATACTCGGGTGGGGGGTGTAGAAATGCATTTATGAAATACGTACTTAATTTTGAATATTATCCTTTTGCATCCTGCATTGAATTACAAACAGTATTTTTAAGTTCAGATGTAATTAGAATAATTAACAATAGCTACATCAGCTATTTATTACACAATTAAAATATGTCCCACACTGTTCTTCATGTGTACTTGTTCATTTCCTGCAGACATAAGTAATGTGTAGACAGATACATTGTTTATTTACGACCCCAGTGACAGTAAATGTGGCATATGTGCCTACAATGTTTGACAGATAAAATGACTTATTTACAGAAGCTGGGTTTATTATGTATGAACACTGAAACAGCGATAGTATTTGGAAACTTCTCCATTTATTTTCCCAAGAGCTTGTTTCAGTGGAAATTGTGTTTTGAAGTGCTACATAAAAGGATAGCACAAATAGTCCAGTCCACTCTGTAATGCAGTCATCACTGGTACCTGCTAATTTTAGAATGGGCCTTTCTGACTTTATTTTTAGAGGTCTTGATTCAAACACTACTGAACTCAGTGACAAGTTTTCTATAAGCAGCTGTGGGTTTGGAATTCAGTCCTTATAAATAATGTGTCTGCAGAAGGGTAGGTTCACTTCTGGGTCTCACTGCTTGGCATAATATGGAGAAGGTACAGACGTATGAGAGGAGGGAAATGGACAAAACCTCTGATCTACTAAGCTTAATTCTAAAGGGCTAAAAGTTGTTTCCAAAAATTGCTTTCATGAAGCCAAAAATCAAAATTACACTGGCTTTGGCAAGAAAACAAATGGATCCTCCTGGAGAAAATGCACTGATTATTTCTTTTTGGTAAAACTAATAAGCTTAGACACCAGATTTTGAAAAAAATTACGTACATCTCTTTTACTTGTGCAATACTGATGTGTAGTGGGGCATTTTCCTCCTTTTCCCCCAAGAGTCTCCTTTACTCCACTTTCTTCCCTTGGTTTTGGAATGGCTCAGGGCATTCTCAGAGAACACTGCAGCCCGTGGCAGTGAGCACTGCCCTGCCTCTCAACCTGCTGCTGTGCAGTGCTGCCTGTTGTGCAAGTGTGTTATGCAAGATGCTGCAGCTGCAGAGCCCAGTGTCAAAGGTAATCCCTGTGGAGCCTTGCATAACAGCTCCATGCAAAATGACTCTGGTGGCTTTTCATTGTTTCTGCATGTGGGCTCTTCTCTTTTTTTTGGTTTGTTCTAGGTTGGGTTTTTGTCTTTTCAATTCTGCAATTTAACTTCCCCCCCCCCCCCCCCCCCCCCTCAAAATCTTGATAGAGCTGTGTGCACCTTTTGTTTTATTTTATTATTTTATTTATGTGCCTATATGGCACATATTTTTATACACACAAACTCTTGCCACAGCTATCCAGGCCTCAGAACTTTTGGAACCCTTTCAAGGAATATTTGTGCTGTCTATTGTGGGCAGACCTGAGTTATCTCAGTCTGTGTTTCAGGCTGGAAAAAATAAAGTGTAAGCCTGAGCTGAGGCTCTCAGCAGTTTATTAGCTCAAACACAAAGCTGTGGTAAATGCAGTCCTGTGGCTTTTCCCCCTCTTCCTCAGAGCAGAGAGAAAGCAATCATTCATGAAGGAAAACTGTTCCAAAACACATCTGCTATGTTCTTTGCCCAATGTGACGCTCAATCCAAGGTGACTTTGCTACAAGGATGCAGGATTACAATAATCCACATGCAAAGTCCAGCCTTCACTGCTGTAAAAATGCACAAAAAATGGTGGGAGAACACATCTGAATACCTCCTCTCATGTTCATAAATACAGAAGCTTTGGCTCCACACCTCATTCACATGCATTATAGTCACCTCAGGGTTCAAGAGCAGCCTGTTCACTCAAGGCTCCCTAACAGAAGATATTGGATTGCTTCTCAGGTACAAAGCTCAACTTCAAATGCTCAGACTTTCCTGTGACAACAGAGTGCATGTTGTGCTGCTGTCACAACACCACAGCTATTCATTTGCAATCTGCATCTGATGGTATATAAGAGGGAACCAGGGGAAACTGTAATTCCCAAGAGTCATGGGACATCAACATTGTGGGCAAAGCAGATCTTGCTTGGTTTGGAAAGGGATTAAGTAGGAAAATAGTTGTGGGAAGAAAGAAGAATTTAAGAAATTATTGTATGATCCCATTCAGTAAAAGACAGACAGTCAGCAATGTCAGTAAATTTCAGCACTGAACAGAACAGAAAACATTCAGCTGAAAACTGATTCCCTTGGGTCTAATTTTTGGTGGAAGGACCAGAAATGACAATTGTTAGGACCTGTGATATTCCTCTATTCAGGGGCAAAACCAGAAACCAGATGCAGTGAAGATCTCCATGTCACAGGAGACAAGGCAGCAAAATCTGTAATTCCTTCCCACTTTCATCACGTGTGATCTATTGTGAAACCACAGCAGTGTACCAGGAAAAGCCTTTCCAGCCTCTGTAAGTGTGGATGTAGATCTAAGTGCTCACCTATGTACTGCTAATCTATAATTTTGGATTTGTACATATGCACAAACACAGAGAACACAAACTGGTGAAATCACTGCCAGAAAAATAATCATCTGTGAAGTCCACAAAACCTCAAGTTAATACAGTGCAGAAGTCAATTTTACTCCTAGTATTTTGAAGAAACAGTCTCCCACAATCACATCCCTCCTCACCATGCAGGGTCCCATGTTAGCTAACAGGAAAAAATGAAATACAAAGCCTTCCCACAGCCAGGATCCCACGTAAATTTGGCTTTGTTAAAGGACAATCCTTACAGTGGTTCACCTGGGAGCAGTATTTCCTATGTATTTGACACAAACAGCCTTTTCTTCAGCATCAGAGCTGCTTATCTTATCTCAGCTACTTGTTCTCAAACAAACGTATTTTTTGTGGTTAATGAAAGGGGAAATCCCTCTCTCTGTTCATGCCTCTGTTCCCATCTGCCCTTCAGTGATCTGCCATCTGCCTTGCCCTAGAAACTAAAATGGCTGGAGCAGCCAAGAACGTGGAGAATTGTCCTGAGCACCCATTTCTGAAAGCCCATCCAAGATTTGTTATGGAAACTCTTCCATGCCTGGCTGTAAAGATCAGCTCCCTTTTAAGGTGCTTAGCTATGAAAGCTGCCTCCAGCCCTGACAGAAATTTTCCCTTCTCAAAGAGCTGGAGAGTGCAGCCCATGGTGAGGAGGAGGCAGGGACTCCTCCATTCCTGTCACCTGCTGATACAACCTAAAATCTTCACATATTCAGAGACCACACCTCAACCAACCAAAACACAGCAACTGGGGAAGCTCAGATTTCTTTCCAAAGTGTGCTCCTCAGAAAAACTAAAATGCTAACAGAAAGGCACTGCCTTTACTATTTTTCTTTCTAGCACCTGGCTCTTGCAACCAAGCAAAGTCAATAGTAATATGATATTCCTGATTTAGTTAAATCATTTAGCATCTGAAATCTGGTTGCTTATCTGAAGTCTTCATTGTAGCTAAAACGTTGGCTCTGAAAAAGGGGGATGAAAATTATAAGTAAATAGACCATCTCTCACAAAATCTGATACTTGGGACTAGGGACTTACAGAATTCTAATAAAAGCAGAAAAAAAACCCCATTATTATCAAAATAAATCAAATATATTCAATATATCAAAGTATATTAAAAACTGCAGAAAACAATTTTCTTGATGAAATGCAGGTGCAGTTACATCTTAATAAAATGTGTTTATGAAAACAGCAGTTGCAAATTTTCATTTTTCTTCTCCTCTGAAGAGCAGTAATTCTCTACATCCTACTCTTGCTTTCAGTCCTAAGTAAGTTTAATTCTGACTGACCATTTGTGGCAAATTTTGTTTCCTCTAATCAAAATTGGAAAGCCTTAGTCCTCATGTGGAATTATTTGGATTATCCACAGCAATACTATCACAAAAGGGCAGGACAGGTCTAGCCTATTTTACCATCACCTCAACACCCCAGAGAAAAGAGTCTGCTTCTCAGCCTGGTTCATTTTGTTTAGCTTTAGCACAGAGAATTGGGTATTTTTTGTGTCAAGGCACTGGCAAGAACCAGTTTATCACTACATGGAGGGGAAAAAGCAATAGCACTTGTATGTAAAATGTAGTGGGATTTAAATGCACTGCTTTGTATTCAGCATGCAGAAACTTGGCGAATGCAGCCCTGCCTCCACTCCACTCTGCCCAATCATTTTCTGTCTGGCAGTAGAAGAAATAATTTATGACAACAAAACCGTGTCAACCAACCATTGGCACAGGCAGTGCATATCCCCTTATTGGCTTTTTGTCACTCCACAGACCTCAGGAAACTTTAATGGTCAAGGTTTGCTCTCAGAAACACCGGCAGAGCTCAAAATCCCTCATTTCCAAACTCTGGATCTGCAAAGCATTTGTGGTGCTCGCCATAAACCCGTGTTCAACGCTGACCTTTGTGATCAGAGGGTTGTGGGACGAACGATGCGGTTGCTAGGATAATTGTTTGGAATAAAAAGTACCCTTTTTAGTGTTTCCCTAGCTGAATTTGGGCCATATTTCATGTCAGTGTGTAACTGCATGTGTTGGCGGGAAGGAAAGATGTTACAATCTCTCTTTATTCCAATGCAAAATAAACTGTGAAGTTTTTCTTCACAAGGAAGCCGCTTCAGAAAGCTACTCCTGGATGCAAAGAGAGGTTCAAAATTAACCATCTTCAAGTGTAAGTAGCATATGCTAGTACCAATTATATTTTTGGGGGAAGTTTCAGGTTTTCTGATGACATGAAAGTTAGGGTTTCTTGACATCAAAAAGGATTAAACTGAGTTAAGGTTACCAAGATGTGAAGGAAGCCTTTCTTCAGGATGAACTCTAAGGAATAAAATCCAAATCCTGATTCCCTCAACCTGAAGATTCTTATGATTTTTTTTTAAGCTTACAAAGTATACATTAGTGTTTTAACATATTTAAGAAAGAACTATCTCAATGTTTATATTTGAAATACTGGCAAATATAAATGGATGCCAGGGTATTTACAAACAGAAGTTATTGCCAGCTTGCCTTGTGGATTTAAGCATCACAGTTTGCAGTTCAGTGAAACATAACCCAATGAGTTTACACATCTGGGGGATATAACAATGGGAAATTTTTCTGAGGATATGTGCAAGGGAAAGTAGCATCTATCAACTGAAATATGTTTAGACTGGCAGTATTAATTGGCAGCATTAATGGGGATTGAGGCTTAGACCTATGATCACTGACTTCTCTGAGAGATCTTTGTGAATACAAGCAAAATTTCCAGGCTCATTAGGCTGGAAAGTGACTGAATCTGTTCTTGTCTTGCCTCCTTCTCCCTCAGCTGCCCAAACCTTTTCTTTAAGCTCAGTGTTACAGGACAAACAGCTACGTGAGCAGCACCCACAGAAAAAAATGAAAATCACCACCTACCTTTTTGACTTTCATGAACTGATTGTACATAAAATTATCCCCACTAATGTGATTGTGGGTGACCAAACCTAAAATGCAATTCCAAGAAAGCTCTTGGAGGTGGCTTCTATATGCTCTATTGTTGTGGAAAAGAACAGTCATGCCCTCCCTAGGAAGAGAAAGGGATACTCTGGGCCAACCATGGCCTCTCATCCTCAGTTTGGAATTTTTAATCTACAATGCCACCACAGGTATCTCTACCTGCCTTGTGTGTATTAATTAAGTGGTATGGACACTGTTTGTTCCTTTTACATGCTTACCTAAATTTATGGTAATCTGCTGCTCTTAAGATTCAGTGTGAGAGAATGGAAAACAAACTTTGCAATGACCCAGCAGGAAGAGAAAGGCAGCAGTGAATTCCTCTACTCACAACAGGAGACCTGGTCTTGGTAGTTGCTACATCACACTGATTTTCAAAGGAGAGATTTAAAAACTTCCTTTGGCCTGAGATGAAACTCTTAGAATTTTTAAACTGTTTTTCTCTCGTTTTATTATATGAGGGAACAATCCAATGTTTCTTTTAAAATGGGAAATGGTATCACTCTGCCATAACAAAAGCCTGGTTTAGATTGGTTTGTTGCCCAATTTTAAAAAGCACATTGCCACAGCATTTCAGAGGAGTGTATTTACATTTACCTTTCTAAAACACACAGTATATTATGTTGCAGTTAAAAACCCACAACCTCAATCTGATATTTCTTCACTAATTTATTCCCAAGCCAATATGTATTTTAATGTTCCAAACTGTTGCTAATTAACACATGGAAATATTTTAACATGGATTTTGATTAATTCCATTTAACAGTCCAACCAGTGCTAAAGCATATGTGGTGTGTCATTTCTTTCTTTTGAGGAAGGCATTGGCATTAAATCTTTCAATCTTCCTGAGCACCAAATGCTAATTTCAGGAAGATTAAATAACAGACTGCAGCTACAGTTTCCTTTCTTTACTTCCCAGAAGGTGAAATGAACATATTTATGTGGGAGGAATTTCTTTACTGCACAAGCCAAAATACAGAAATTACATTTTTTTCCCCAACATTGCTAATACACCAGCAATTGCCTGCCAACTAAATAACTTTAACCTATATCTGCAGTTCATGGAGCATTGCCAAGTTATATGTTCAACTTTCTTTCACTGTGGTTTTTTTATTAAAGTATTCCCATATGATGTTTTCACTTGCAGCTCCTAAATGCTTTTCCATACTTGAATCAGAGACTGCAGCTTATAGTGGGGTGGCTCTGGCAATAACACCAGAAATGCTCATACAAGACCTCCTCTGATTTTCACATTTTGAAGGTATGTTGTACATATGATTCATGTTGTGTTGCTGCAGTGGTTTAAGATCTGAGGGTAATTCTGCGTGTCAGCAAGCTGAAGGACAGAAAACACCCCGAGGTGTGCATGTGAGCAAGCACCTCACACCTGAGAGAAGGCAGGAGCCAGGGCAGGAGGGGCTGCTGGGACCAGGGGCCACTGCCACGAGCACCAACCCCGCTTTCCATGTGGATCTGACCAGCCTAAGAGCAGCATCACTCCTGTTCTTGTGATGTCCATCAGAAAGGTGACACAGCTGAGCACTGCAGCTCCTCTGTCCCCCGGGGTGGCTCCAGTTTTGCTGTGCTCACACCCACTGCCCATGCATGCTCCTACTGGGAGCCAAAGCAGAGTGCACTGTGCTCACATCACCTGCATCTCCTTCATGTCCTCCTCACCTCTGCTGCCTAAGCAGCCTTTTCTTCTGATTCTTTCCCTAAGCCTTATTTTACCTGTTGCAATATTCCCTGTAAATCTTCATTCGGCTTCTAATATATGGCGCTGTCCCTCCTCCTTTACTTTTGCTGGCTGTATTTCTGTCTCAACTGCTCATGTAACATCTGAAGTGCTTCATGCTTGATTTCCTACTCAGTCTGCAATACCCAATCACATTCTGCACCATTCAGCTGTCCAGGTTCCTGGCATTTGCAAGGAGCATTCCAGTTGTTCCTGGCTGATCTACGCCTACCAGGTACAACAGCCTGATTTTCTACTTGACTACAGTTTTCACCAGGATTAAAGCCTTCTTCTTCAAGACTGCATTTACACCCCCTGAATTTCTTTATGCTTCTTTTTATACATTTAACAGGTGTGTGTTGTATGCAATGTTTTAATTATATTCAGTAAATGGGTGGCACTGGGAGAAAGTAAATTACAGCTTCTAGGGAGAGTCCCTGCTGTCATTCAAGAAGCAGAGGCTGTCCAGAGAAGCCCCAGGTTCAGTCCCAGGGATGATTCACAGCAGCTGTCACTGCCCATGCAGAAATGTGTGCACACTCTCCTGCCTGCACTTGAAAAAACATGTGACTTCTGTGTTCCCAGACTATTTAAAACCTCAGTTCCTCTACAGAGAATAAGGGTTGTGGGAAAAAATATCTGAAAGTTGTGACAGGAGTGAGCAGTGTAGGTAGGCTTTTTTAAACTAGCTGTGTGTTACTTTAGAGGTTGCATCAGCTAAAATAAAATTTTACATAGCTGATGGTAAAGTTTAAAAATGGCCATTCATTGTAGTACAGAAGGCCATAACCTGCTGTTACCTGAATATTTGCCCATCCTGTTCTCAGAAAGAAGCATGCATGCTATTCAACACCCATCCTGAAACATTCAAATACATGAAAATTGTGTTTTCCCATCTTTTCTTAGGGTTTATTTCACTGTTCTGAGAGAATATTTTTATTAAAGCAGGTTATGTTCCAGAAGAATATTAAAAAACAGTGCAAAAGCTTCAAGTTTGTTCCACCTGCCAGGCTGGCCCTTAAAAGAATGCCCTTGTTAGCTGACAACTAAGCAGACCACTGATACTAAGATCCAAGAACATCCCTCCTCGTGCATTTGCATGCTGGAAAGATGGATACAAGGTGCTGAAAAATTAGCTCTGCCAACTCCTGGTTATTATATAAAAGGTACATTAACTGTCAACATTGAGATAACATAACCCTTAGTGCTGGTTTTACACAGCTCGTGATGTTTTCTTTTAAAAAAGTGATTGTCCCATAGTCATACACCAAATTTATTGTCAAAGTTATGAATACACCCTACAGTCCCCCTGCAGCCTTTGAATAGTGCCTTCACATCTTTGCTCAAGCCAAACAAATTCTTCCACTACTCTCCCCAAAGCCTTTGAGGTCATTTTACTTTGTGACATTTCATAAGACACCAAATGAGACAAGCAATTACTTTGGCACTGGGAATTTCAAAAAGGTTTAAAAAAAAATAAATCACTCCTCAAGACACCACAGGTCTGACTCTTCCCACAGTTAACTCTAACTTCACTCAGACTTTTTTTCTTCTTCACAGCAAGTCAAAATTAGGACTAACTTCCAAAACAAAAACCCACTAACAAATGAACAATGGGAAAGAAGAAACCTAACCCTTCTTTCCCCAAACCAAGCACACATGGTCAGTTCTTTCAGCCACACTTATTCAACTGACTTTAAGTGCCCTGTTCTGAAACTCTCACTGGTTACAGTGGTTCAAAATCAGGCCCTAAAAATGCTTATTTATGTTTTATTTAAAATAGCCAAGCTGTCCCCCTGCTATCCCTGCAGAACAGCTCTGCTAGCCATTGTCCAGGCCACTGGACAGTAGCCTTCAAAAGGCCACAACCAGAGGTCTTCAGTCGAGTGCTGTCATATGGAATTCATTGAGAAGTATCAGAAGAACATTACTTCTCACAGTATTTACAAATTAAAAACATATGGCTGCAACCTCTAATACTGCAAGAAATACTGCTCTTTGGGTTTGTTTTTGTCCTCAGACTTTTGAAATATGAACCAAGCAAAGGGATTTCATCTTAATGCGTGATTCAGTCCATTCTTCTTCCAAGCTCAAAGTCAGGGGACAGCTGAAGCTGGCACTTGAAAAAAGTGATTTGCCCAGAACTGTGGTAATGTACTACAGTTGGCAACTGGAATAGCATGTATATCAAAAAGGGGTGGGGCTGGTTAAAAGCATCTACTTTCTATTAAATTAAATTAAAAAAAAGGTAATATGCTGGCTTTGGTTCCTATAGAGAGTTTTATAAGTCATATATAAGCCTCTTGCATTTACTATTTAGGTTCAATCAATATGGTTATCTACCTGTCAATTTTTCTTGCTCTTTAATGCAGAAGGAGAACAGCCTTTTTTTATAGCTAGCTCAGAAAGCACCAAGCAAATCAATACATGCAGCGATAACAGAATGACTTGAAACACGTAACAGAAGCTTATCACTTTGCAGTATACTGAACCCGTCAAAATATTTTCCTAGAAGTAAAGTGAAAATAGAAGTTCTCCATTTTTTATTCCTTAAGTGGGTGGTGACATAGATGTCGTAGGCCTTTTGGATTTGTTCCTAGCTTTGTATTTTCGGGAAAATTTCGTGCATGAGCATTTGCTGCTTTGCAGGAATATGAAGCCAGTTCTGTAGTGAGATTTAAAAACTCTGCCTTGAGAATCAAAAAATTATCTCAGTTGCTCTTGATTCCCCATCCCTAAACATTTACTGGAAATCCATGCATTGTTCTGGGGAACTGGACATAAGATTTTCCAGGAATGTTCCCACAGACCTTAAAATCTTCTGATGTTCCCACAGGCCTTAAAATCCTCTGCTTTACTCAGTGCTCTCAGTAATTTGTGCTTGAGCCCAATCTGAAAAGTACAGGCTTTCCTTCAGCTGTCACCTACCTGCTGCCTTAGTCCATTTGAAATAATTTGTAAGCATCTGATTCCTAGAGGTTTAAATATACATACATGTATCATGATTCTGGATTTTAAAGCAGCAGAGAGAAGATCAGCTGTTATTGTGGTCTCTAACATCTACTTTTTTGAAGAAATGCATGGGATTTAACTATGCAGCTCTCTTCGAGTGGTAAGTAACAATCATCTGCCATCATAGGATTTAAGTAGGTGGAATTCTGCATAATACAAAAGCACTTTGCAATATTCCTGGCTTGCTACAATTTATCAAAAATTAAATGCAAGCTCGAAATTAATATATTCGTGTGTGTGTATGTAAGTATGCACGTAAATACATACTAAAGAGGTGAGAGCTAATAGGAAAGGAACAGGAAATAGTGTTTACAGGTGGAGACTTTCTATCATTTTCTGCTCCAGTTTTATCTCCAAGGCCATTGCTATTGACTCTAGGTCATGAGATCTGGTGGATTTCAGCCCCAGGAACTCCCAGCTCATGAAGATCTGCTCCACAACTTCTAAACCTCAGGGGCTGCCAGGCCTGGGCACTACTGGTTACCCTGGGTAAGGCACCAAACCATAAAATGTTTTACCTTCACCCTTAGAAAACAATACTGATATAAAAAAACCAAAGCAAAAAGGTAAAAGAAGTCAACAGGATCACAAAAGCACAAAGAAACCATTCCATGGCATGACTAAAAGTTTACAGAGGCTCTGCTATTTCTATTTCTCTACCAGCAATGGCCCCTCATGGTGCAGTCAGAGCTGAACCAGCTCAGTGTGGGTGAGCCAAGGCCTGGAATCACACAGCAGCACCCACTCAGAGGCAAGCTTTAGTCCCCAGGTGTATTAAGAGCTGCTAACTCCACCTCCTGACCCAACCTGGAGAGCGTGTGTGAACTCACAGTGAATCTCTGTGACCTTGGAAATCACAAACCCACGGTCCCTGCCCGGCAGAGCCGTGCCAGCAGCGAGGCATTAACAATGCTGTCTGCTCCAGAGGAGCTGCAAGATGGATGGGCATCCCTGATGGCAGAATTGGGCCCAGCAAATGAGCAAAGATTCTTAGAGCAACACCTCAAGTGACACAAATTATGTTATAAAATTGATCACTTCCTTACACATGGCAGAACGCTTCCAGGGCACTCAACATCTTATTCCATTAAGCCATGATAAATGACACCATATTTCCACATCAGTCTGAGCACTTCTTTTAAATCTGCTTGTTCAAATATTTGGTTACTTACTCCTCTCTCTCTGTAAGATAGCAAGAACAGTCTTTTTTTTCCAATGCTGCATGCCCTAATGAGTGCCATTATTGCAGGACCATCACCTAGGAATTTTATTTCTTTACAGAATTCCTCATCTTAAAACCAAGCAAAACTTAGAGAGAATCGCTAAAAACCTTTTGGTGTGCATTCTACCTGCATGCACTCAGCACCTTGAAAAAATGTTCTCAGATATACAGGAAAACCACAAATTATGGAGAAATGCCCCAAAACAGTAACTCTCCTATTGCTAGCCTGAAGAAGATCACCACCAGCACCTGGAACAGGGCTAAGATGGAAACCTGTGGAGTAGGAACAAAATTGTTTCAAGCAGATCACTATGGCTCCAGGTGGCTTGGGAAGGTTCATAAATTGATAAGCACCACCAAAGGATCATAAGCCTCCACATCAATTGTATAAAGATTACAACAGAGCCACTCACTGCAGTCATTCTGAAAAGGTTATGGGTTTCACAGGTGTGCACTGTCAGTTCTGATTAAGCTTAAACTAAACCAGTTATCTATAATGTTGGATTGGAAGGAGTTTTATAGCTGAACACAAGCTAAATCAAATTCAGGATACACATCTGTGGAAAAACACAGAGGGCCAAAGTTCACAGTCCTGACACAGGCGAAAAAATCCAACCCTCCAAACTCAGGAGGATATTTGCCTGTAAGAGATCCACCAGCCTGGCTATTGTCCTGTGTTCTGTCTCAGAGAGGAAAGTTATTTTGTCACAGCTTTGGGTTTTCTTTCCCTCTTCAACTCACTCTCCAAATGCAAACTGCTTTAAGATTATTATCTACTGTCATTTCTAAATTTCCTAGAGTTTACCATTTATCTGAACATACATGAAATTAATTATACCTCTATGCTTTTCCCTACACAGGATATAAACTAAAGTAGCAACAATTCATAATTCAGTTTTTCATCTTTGCAACTGGGAATGTTTCCAAAAAAACCAGTTCACATCAGAGATTCCTAGAGCTATGCAAGAAGAATGTGGGTGAAATTCTGCACCCAAAAAACATTGTTAACAGCTCAATTGATTTCACAGTGGCAGGACTTCACTCAAAAAGTAAAGAAATTAAAAATGCATTCTTAATAGTTGACACAAATTGCAAAAGGTGGATTTTATTTCCAAAAATACTTCACATTAATGCTGCACTTTAAAGTGCTTCTATTGACTCACAGCCGTAATAGATGGCAAGAGTGAAAAAAAGTATCTGCTTTTGCAACATCATTATTTCCTTTACATGCAATTATTTACTTGCCAAACAATGCTAGCGACAAATCACAGCAGACTCTGGAGTCATCTACACCAGCAGATTTTTAACCCAAGGTAAAAATAAACAGAAACATCTGTAAAGTAATCTTGCAGAAAGCTACGTTTATTAACAAATACATTTTCTAATAAAACGCCATCTGCAAGCAACCCTCAGCTTCCACTTGATATAAATAGGCCTTTTACTGTTTTCAGATGCAGTTCCCAGAAAATTATTCCAAGCTCTACTGCAAAACACATCAGTCTTTGTTGCTGCCTGGAATGTTAATAAATAACATCAAGTTTTTAAATAGTCAAACAAATTATTGGCTTGAAACAATCATTCCAATAGAAAAAGCTGACCTTTTGCAATAAAGTGGTTTAAGAATGCATCACTCCTCATTCCTAGGATAAAAATATTACCAAGCAGGGAAATATTTTTGGGTAAACAGAAAGCTATGTAAAACCCATCTTGCAATTCTGCTCATATGTACACTGCACACCTACCTTCCAAAGGTTACTGGTTTAGAGAAACTCAGACTAGGAGAAAAAAATATACAGAGTATAAATAGTTCAATCTGTATCCTTATTATACATTTGTGCTTGGAATGGACACGAATATGAACCAACTAAAATGTTCCTCCCAGGACTACTGTTCTGACCAGCAATACAAAATTCAACAGCTTAAACTGTTGGTTGCAGAGATTGGGACTGAATCCCAGTATTAAGAGCTCTTCAAAATGCATAAAAGCTTCAATGGGACACATTTTCATAAGCATTATTCACAACTTAAGTCACATTAATTCCAATAAAAAGAAAAAAAAAAGGAATTTAGCAAACTCTGCAAATAAACTCCGTACCGGCAGGACTGTTTAGTACCACTGAAATTTGAACACTGCCATTTTTCCTCAGAGTTTGAAACAGCAATCTGTCTATCAAACTACCTACTAATTGAGAATTCAAGAGTGAAAACTGCAGATGAACTGAGATATTAAGAGTTCCCTGTCCAGAACCGGTATAGCTGGTATACATATATCACACCCAACAGAGATCTAGCCTTTTAATATTAATCATAAACAAGAAATGTTAGTGTTCCAAACTGTGTTTTAAAAACTACATTAAATACTGCTACTGGGACTATCACAACAAACTGCACAGTCTAGAAAAAGGAATATTTTACACTATAATTCCAGTAAATGCAACTGCTTATTTCCAGAGAAAAATATTTAGTGAATGTAATACTCAAGCAGTACTAGAGAGAAGATATTTTAAACCACTTACTTCACTAACAGGAGGAATGTTGAGCTTTGGTACTTTGTTCTTCGAACTAGGTGTGTTCACTTTTCCCTCCAGCAGTGTTCCAAAGGGCTGATTTCCATATCCACTCTCAATTTCTATTGGGGGTTTCAGTTCAGGTGAGTCATTGGGTACCTGGTCCTGACCATCCATAGGCCTGACATAAGCTGTAGGCTTTTGCTGGACCATGCTATTTTTACAGTGAAGTCCTGGGGGGAAATTCTGAGTGGAAAGACCATTGTTTGCAGTTAACAAAGAAGTGGAAGGAAGTGGAGATCCAGGACCATGGCCTCCAAACTCAGGCTCTGTGGGTGACTTGGAGTGGCTGTTCTCTTTGTAAGTGTGTTCTCCAGGCGCTGACTTTGCATGAGTGTGCCTCCTGGAATGTGAAGATGTTGCCATAGCGTTTGCCTCCTCAGCTCCCCCACTTTTATGCTGCTCACTCTGGCAATTATAGAGCTCTTCATACCTGCCCTGTGCCTGCTCATGAGCAGAGCTGTGCTTTGCCCGACTCTGCTGCCCACTGGATTGGCTTGGCTGGGCCCCACTGGAGTTGTGACCACTGCGTGACCACTCTGTCCTTGACTTCCTGCTGCTCTGGTGGCTGTGCAGCAAAGCAGAATTGGATGACAACGAAGAAGGTGGAGGCATTGATGTTGATGAGTTGCCACTGATCTGATGAGATGGGATCATCCTGTTCCTCGGTTCTGGGAAAAAGTTCTGCTCATTTTTGTCAATGGGTGTCTGTGGGACAGAATTCTTTGGGATTCCTACAAGGTGACTCTGGTTGGAGTGGTTGGTTAACAGATCCTTCATCTCATCATAATTTCCCAATGTGTTCTGGACACGGTTTGCAAGGGCGTCGCCTTTATTTGTCTAAAATATCAAAAAAGAAAAAAAAGAAGAAGAAAAAAAAAAAAGAAAACCATGAGTAAATTCCTGATTTACAAGTTACTGCTCAGAATAGTTGTCTTAGAAGATGGCAAATGTTAGCTGTTTAATGGTGTCATGCTGACATTTAATTAAATTTCAATTACATTTTGCATATGTTATGTAAGAAAAACCTATCAATAACTGTGTTCAAAGAATCTCTTGAAACAGGCTTGCAACAGTAACACTTGTCTACTGCTTCCCATTTTCTTAAATATGCTCTCAGAGAAGTGTTTAAATTGCATCAGTTATGGATGTTAGGTGCAAAATAAGCTGGGTTTATGTCAGAGACGATGGGCTTGTGCATTTCACATGGTGCAAAACACCAACGTGAAATTACTGGCTACTGAGCATTTGAATTGTAATCACACAGTTGACATAAAAGTATGTTATTGCTCTATCAGCCCCTTGACCCACTGTCCTGCCATAAATAGAAGCTGGCTAGTCTGTAATAGCATCAAACTCTTCACTCCAGTTTAACTTCAATTACTTTTTCTTAGAAAGCACATTTTGACCTGAAGTATCTACCATCTGAATCCAGAGAAGAAAAAGCTCCTAGCACGTGCTATGGTAGGTTCAACTAAAAGATCATTCCAAAATATTTCCTCATAGAACATAAACAGGCATGATTGCCACATTCTTAAGCATCAGGATTGTTCCGCCGTCTGCAGGCTGGTTGTATTTCTTAATCCTGCTTTCCTTTGATTTCCAGTAATTATTAAATAAATACTGACTCATCTTTGCTTCACTGCTATTATACTTTTCCTTTTGAAGCATGAAATTTCTTTTTCCTTTTCCCTTTCACTTGTAAAAAGCTGGACAAACAAGCTGGAAGCTATAATTAATACACAGCTGATTTCCTCTCTCTTCCTGTTCTAACTCACCCCACAGAGATGCAAAGCCTTCCTCCTGACCTTTCTGTTCCAATGAAGTGACCAGCAGAGAACTAAAACATCTTATTCCCCATGCTCATGGCTTTACAAGACTCAAAGGATAAAAACAAAGCCAAACTACAGTTCCTGTTCAAGCAGATGGTTCACTTCTACAGTCTGGAATTAAATGACAAAGTTATGTCATGATACAGCCAACTTTACTTCTGTTTCAAGGGGTTTTTTTCACTCAATAAAACAAGTAGTGCCACAGTCCAATGGCCAGGCCATAAAGATGGGGAAAATCAGCATTAGGAGCTAGTGCTTGGTTAGAGAGTGTCACAGTTGGGTGAGGGATCCCACTATGCCCCTGATCCCATTTTCCTCAAGTATTGAAGAGAAGTTTGAGTGATGAAAAACATTCATGCATGGATTTCTCCTGAAATATCTACTTCTATTAGCCACTGCTGAACTAGTCAGAGGATGAGAAGAGTACTGAACATGCCATAAAAAATGTTAAAAAAAGAGAAGATAATAAGTGCAAATTTCCTTTTGCTCATTGGCAGGGATTGTGACATACATTAGCACTGCACTGAGGCAGTGACTTAAAAATTAACTGTTCAACGTTGTTCCCCTCTCTGCACATTTTGCCAGTGCTCCTAACTGACACAGTTAATAACCCCAGTTGTGGAGAACCACGAATCACTTTAATTCACTAACTAAGTCCCTAGGTTGGTCATTTTAGTGGCAAAAATTATATTCTAGCTAAGCCAAGAATAAGCTCTTTGTATATGAGCAGTCTCCCTCAACTGAGTTGCACAATGAGCTGTTTGGGCAGCAGCCAAAACCAGGCTTTCTCTGTTCAACCCCCAAATTTAAAACAAGGAGATTCCATTGTGCTTAAGGGCCCAGCAGGAATTATGATTCGAAGTCTAAACACTTACATACTTGTTCTGCTTCCTCCTTGCCCTAAAACTTTAACTCCTTATGGGATAGAACATGGGAAATAAGTGTCAAAAGAAGCCTGACCACCAACCTTCACCTCTGTGGTTCAGCTACACTTCCAGGGAGCATTTAGCTTACTTTCCAAAAAAGCACAGATTAAAAAAAAATCAAAGGTACTGACAACGTATCATAACTGTAACACTTCAACATCCCAGCACACTAAATGGCTCTTGTCTAGATCCTCACAGAGAAAATGCTTTAACTTGAAAGTAGATCTTTTCAATAATTTAATGCTGGAGGTACCCAATTCTCTCAATGTATTTTCTTTTACATGTCACATGATGATAAATATAACTTTGCCTGATATTAACTCTATTTTATGCCTAATGTTCACATCCTGGGGATAAAAGACATTGTATAAATGTTAGGTATTATTATTATTATTATTATTATTATTATTATTCATAGCCTTTTACAGTGAACATTAATAAAAATATATTTACTGAAAACCATGGAGATTAAATTATTTTAAACATTCTTAGTGTATTTTAAGTACACTAAAGCTCACATCTAATGGTTACTGAAGTCAATGGAAGGAAAATTACTCTCTTCAGTGGCCTTTGGATGAGACTGCACAGCAAAAAAAAACCCCATTATTAATGGTAATTTGGCTTACACTTAAATAAAATTAGAGAACACACAACTAAGATCAGACTCAGACACCACGCCACAATCTGAATGAGCTCAGGGATGTAGCACACTGTTCTATCTGCATTTAAGACATAAGGCATAACATTAAGGTTTTTACTTAATCTCCACAACAAATTCAGGGCTCTCACTAGAAGCACAAGGTGAGATTCTAGTGAGATTCTTGACAAGCTCAGATACCAGCAAGAGAAACACAAAATCCAGTCATAATTTCTGCTTGCTCTTTGTTACTTCCAGACTGGGGACAATTTCTATCTTCATATGCTGGATAATTGGCTGATTTCTTAAAGAAAACCTCTGTACATCTTATTTTTTGAACAGCATGCTGCATCACAGTTTCGATGCTATCAAGGAAATGCTGCATTTTGAGATTTCCAAGGCATAAATTATATGCCTGGTTTATGACTCATGGCTAGTAGCATTCCCCCTCATTCTAGGCTTCTGTTAATTTAGGAAATGCACATCTTCCTGCATTTGCTTCTATTTCTTTCAAAAGCTATCTGTAATAGAATCCTACTGGAAGACTAATTTGCTAGCTAGCTATTGCATTATAGTTTTACAAAGAAAAGAACTAATGCACTCAAACTTATAGGCCCCATTTACAAGTGTTTTGTGAAAATTTTGTGTGAAACTTGAGGTTTCACAATTCATTCACTTCCTTATGCCTCATGGTTAAAGTAACCTCCATGGATTAGAAGCTGAGATCTTTTTTATGCTAAGCTTGAAAAGCATGGAGGGGTTTTACCTGAAAAAGATAAATGATTTAATGGAAATGCTGCCCATTGGGTTTCTTTCTCAAGTTGAACTCTTCTGAGGCAATCCCTTTGAAAAGTAACAAAAAATACTCCTACTGTTTTCTTTTTAAATACTCATCTCTGAGTGATTCAAAACATTAAAAGGTATCAACAATTTCAGTAGTAAAATTACAGCTTCTCTCAGGAAAAACTCCAACATTGCTTTTTCAAATGTCTGTTGCTGTCACACTGCAGGTCCTTCTCTGATCCCTTCTGCCAAATCAAGCACGAGCAGGTTGCACCAGGGTTTGAAGGCAGGACCTGCAACCCACTTGCATTAAAGAGCAGCACAACCCTTCCTGCCTGACCTTCCCAAAATAATGCTGGATGTCATCACATTGTCAAAGGTGTTGTTTTCCCACATGAGACAGTGGAGCTTCAAAAGGAGACATTTATCTTTTAACAAGCATGGAAAAATGTATTTTTTTACACCCACAGAAATAAGTATCTCTTTTCATGTAAGTGCACACATACATAAACTACAAAGAATCAATGTAGAAACACGCATTTGTCCAAAACTATAATGAACACCTACGTTTTATTTGACAGAGGGAAAGAAAGAGGCTGTAACAGCTAGAGCAGAGAGATGATAGATGAAGGCAGATACTCCACACATCTCATGATACACAATGGCAGTAGGCTCCAAGAGAAAATCTGAGCTCCTTTCCCTGTGCAACTTCTAATATCCTCAATTTCTTAGTGCTGCCAGTTGCTCAGTCTTTAAAACCCCACAAACAGCAGTGGTGGTATGCCCTACCCTGACAGTCCCTCCTCTGGATGCTGCTGAAGCAAATGAGGAAGGAATGATCAACAAGGACACTAGGTCTGGGAATAAAAGCAAGAAAAAGAGATGTTTCCTATTTACTGCTGCTATTCCCAACCTCCTCTTTGTCACTGCAGTGTCCATGTTGGCTCCCACCTGCAGATCTCCCAGAGATGCACCAGCTGTACCATGAGCTGATGCTCATCACAGAGCCAGCCCAGTGGGGATGTGCCCATCACAGCCCACAACACAACACTGTTTTACCTCCCTCTGCTCCCTCTGAGTGTGACCAGAAGAGACAAGTGCAGCTTCTTGTGTCTCATGAACACACAAACATCTGCTCATCTCAAAATACAGAAGGAATTCAAACTGCAGGACATTTGTTCTCACGTCAGGGTCTCTTCGTTTTGTTTCAGGATAAATGCAAACACACCTCTGAATTTAGTTTTGCACTTACTTAAGAATAAAAATCACTACACATCCACTGAGAGTTAGATTCAGCTTTTGTTAGTGTCTAGGAAACTCTACTGTGGCTGGGTCATAGCACTGTAGAACTTAAAAAGGAAACTGTGGTCTATCACTTTATCCCTTTTTCCTCCTAGTGTAAAGTGAAGGCAAGACCTATATTTCTTATTTACTTTTGCTTCTACCTGTTTTTTTCAAATTTAAGACTGAATTAATTACTCACTATTTAACCTATTTTGCATGCAATTTCCTCTCAATTTTTATCTCTCACAAATTATAATTGTAATACTTTTTTAGGGCAGTATTGTATTGTATTTTGCTTAATCACACGAAGTTTACAAACTTCTCTGCCAAGCAGGTGCAAAGCAACTAAAAAAAATTTGCCCAGAAGGACCATCAGGATAACTTTTGGCTTTTTAGTCCTTCAGTTTTTGAAAAGAAACCACATGCTCTGTGTACACTCAGTGCAAATACACACACACTAAATAGATCTAAAATCAGATATTGTCATTCTTATTATACATACAAAGGTATTGGTGGTGTACGATTTTAGTTCTTGCTACAAAAGTTTTCTGTTTTTTTGCATACTGGTCTACCTCCTGAAACCCAGATGACCACTTACATTAGTCTAATGGAATTATCCAGACAATATTTACAATAACATCGAGTAGCCACATAGTGATGTTCCACAGGATTAATTCAGCAAATCTGTCACAGGTAAGGGATCTCTCAGCCTTGGGTAAGGAAGGAATCTTTACCTCTGAGAGGCACCCCTGCTCAAGCAGAGGGTCACCTGGGGTGCAGTGCAGAGATCAAACTGGGCTCATCCTGTGGTGATATTTACAGGGTAAAGTAGTTGGCTGCCAATCAATGGAATAGACAAGATAGAAGGCTTCACTTTAGCTCTGTTATCTTGTTCTGTGCTTTGGGTTTGCAAAACCACCTTCTGAAATATTTGTCAAGATACCTTCACTCCCTTGAACACGAGCCAGGGGCTTTCCAGCTGGCAAGTTCATGCCAAGGAAGAAAGGCCTGTTGCTCCTCAGCCAGCCTGAGCCAAAGTACAGCCAGGAGCCGAGTGCATCCATCACACTTCCATGGTCTATAATTATTAGACACCATTTGATAATAAGGGCAGCCTTTTCTTGTCCTTTTTGGGTGATTTTCAAAGAGCCCTCATCCTCCCTTACAGCTGCTAACAATGTAAAATGGAAAGATGAAGTGGTGGCCTTTCAATGGATGTCACTGATTGGGAGGAGAAGGAGATATGGAAATTTATATTCTGATGAATTCTTTAGGGAATGTCTTACTGAAAATCAAAGCAGCAGAAATCATAAAGGGGGACATCCCTTGGTGATGAAAATCTCAGGCAGCAAAGCTCCTTAGAGAGAATAAGACTTGTAACAAAAGTCCCTTTCATACCCTTGTTATTCTCCCCAAAGATTCAGCCTCCCACAAGACTTCTTTGGATGGTCATGATTGCACAAGAAAGATTATGGACTCATTAAAAGAGTAATAAAGTACTGGAATGATCTACCCAGGGAGGTGGTGGAGTCACCATCCCTGGATGTGTTTAAACAAAGACTGGATGTGGCACTTGGTGCCACAGTTTAGTTGAGGTGTTGGGACATGGGTTGGACTGGATGACCTTCAAAGTCTCTTCCAACCCAGTGATTCTGTGATTATTTATAGAGAGGACATTGGTTTTAACAACTCAGATATATTTTCTTCCTAAAAATGAAAGTGTTAGCTGTGTAGGTACAAACCCACTTGTAGAAATACCAGCTGCACTTACTTCCACCTGTAGGACTTCGCCGTATGGACTGTAACCAAAACTCCTGATTTTGCCAATGCAACCCAGGCAGCACATTCAGTTTGCTCTGCTGCCATGTGCTGATTTGGATAATCAGTGCATTCAAGAGTGTAAGTACCAAGGCAGATGCAATACTTTCATTTCTTAGAGGTGATGAGAAGCTTCATTTGCATTTGTGTAAGACATTCTGAAAATGCAAAACATAACAATGCAATTTACCTTGTAGGGTTCCCCAAAGAGGTTAAAACCTGAAGCAAAGAGATCTTCATCTTGCTGGACTTCCTGGTTTCTTCTCTCCCATTCCTTCCGCTTAAGTGCACTCCTGTCTTGCTCATAGTGACTGCAGAAAGACAAAAATGACAAATTATGTTCCCCATAATTTTGCTACACGTTTATTACTATCAGCAATAGCAACAAAATATCAGAAACAATGCAACTCCTGAGGGCAATTCTGAAAGAAACTGCCAATTTCCTAAATTTTCCCAAATTTAAATCTAGAATCATGAAGCTACACAAAATTGGGCAGTAGGGCAGTGAGTACAATTCTAAAATGGAAAGTGTTTCAATGAAACAATGAAAATATTGTTTACATATTAACAGAGCATTGTGCAAAAGAATAAAACACATTTTGACATCCTTGTACTAATAGCCTGTGAACACATGTGCACCTGCAGACACGTGTGCCCAAAAAGCATGGCTCTGTGCAGGGAAAGCAAATGTGAAGGCAAGGAAGCACAGCAACATCTACAAATCCATGACACTAAACATCCATCCCAAGGCTCCAGTTCAGCCTCCAGTGATTTAGACCACCTAATTCTATCCCATTTCTTGTTAAAATTTATGTATGGCTTCATTGTAGATGTCAAGGAGTGGTTAAGAAGAGCTTTGTAGAAGCAGGCTGCTGGAAGAAATTTTAGGATAGTTGATTCCAGTATCAGATAATTCTCCAGACAAACACAGAAAAGGATCTAGCACCTCAGTGTAGCAGGGGTGAGTGGCACTTATCTGTGTGTCAGCTTGCTTTGTGCACCTGCCACCTCGATGACAGGCTGAGAGACCACATTCACTTCTCCCCTGAATAAAACTGAAGCACTTTGGTCTCTTGGCTCTGCAAACTACCTCCTGCTCCTCTGAGGGAAGAGATATAATTAAAACCCTGAAGGAGAGGGGAAAAATAGCAAAGGAAAGAGGAAAGGAAAAGATGCATACTTCAACTTGCACTGACAACCTCTCCTGTGACAAGCATTAAGGGACACTTCTGTGCTTTCAACCCGCATTTGATTTGTTATGAGGCTTTTGGCTCTGCTTTGTGTCAGTTAATTAGCTCCCGAATTCCAGATGACAATTTGAATAGCAGAGTGGGTGCATGCCCTGATGTTATCTGCAGCAAGCACAATCTCCCTGCTAGCTCCTGGCCCTACATGCACACATCCACACACAGCCTGCCCGTACAGATGCTTACATACAAACACACATATTCCAGCTGTAACAAAGAACAGTTAATTCTCCTGTCTCCGGTGAGAATGAATTAAATCTCCATAGAGCTCCACTGCACTTGGAAGATAACCAAATATCTACAACTTTTGCCTTTTTAGCTCAGCGTGATGTTGTATTGAAAGCTTCACACCGAGAGATATAATGAGGAATGAACTGCACAGTGATGAGGCTTTAACAGTGTATAAAGTCACTGATTTCTGAGTGAAACCACAATTACTAATTTGAAGCACCAGCTAATTAAAACCACAGCTATGTATTTAGCCTCTTGTTATACCTACTGCAGTTTATAATTATGAGGACCTCTTTATCTACTCAATTAAAGTTCTTATGATTCAGGCAGGTTGTGTTTGAACCTGCAAGCCCTGTGGAGAGCACAGGAAAGCATATGTCTGTTGCCTGATGACTCCATGCAGCCTTACACTTAGACACTTGTTTTTGTACAGGAAGGGAAAGAAAAAAAGAAAGGCATGCCACAATGAGATTTCTAAATAAAAAAATATGAATTAATAATTGGTTTAAGCAATTCAAGACCACTCAGACTTGGATAGAATAAAGCTTGATTATGGCTTGTAAACTGAATGCAAAGCCACCTACATAGGCTGAGCTGAATGATTTCTATCCACATTTTCCTTCTACAAATTAGAAGGCTGAAAATATGCCATGCTTTGTTGTATTTAATTTAATTGTTTATAACACCTCCTGATGTACTGACATCACTAACACCAAGAGCAAGCTCCAGAACACTGTTACAATCAATGCTGTATTTTTGCAGAAGGTATAGTACTGTTTGCTGGTTTCCTGAGGGAGACAGAAGGGAAATTGTTGTAAGGACAATCACTTTACTATTTTACACATGACCACACTGCTACTCTAACACTGTAAATCACAAGCAACCTGTTCACTAAAAGGTGAAGGGGGGAGTGAGTATCCCTTCCTTTCCTATCCTAAATCAAGATTATAATCCACAAATATGAGAGTAAGTGAAAGCAAGGTGGCACCCAAAGATGAGGCCAAGGCTGATTCCATTTCTCCCCACAGCTTTGCCGGAGTAGGGGTGGGGTTAACCCAGAAATAATCCAGCCCAGGAGCAGTAGGAACAGACTATATTTATCCCTCTCATGGGGGATCTTTCCAGTGATTTCTCTGACAGTTTGACCCACAGACTGTGTGACTCCTCAGCAAGATCAGGTCATGGTGATGTTACCAGCTCTCAGATCTAGTCTAAGCAAGATTTTCTATCTTGCATAAGCAATATTTGCTGTGGAAGCACTCCCATCCCAGGACTGCCAGCATTCACTTCAGAAAGAATTATTCATGAAAGTTAGAGCTGCATTTTGCAGCTTCCCAATGGCTTCCTCAGCCTGGGGTTTCAGGGTGAAATACTGGGCACATTCAAATCAAACAGTCTGGCCACTGAACACAGGGATCACAGAGTACAGCACACAGCACATCTCACCCTTCATGTGAGGTTACAGCGTTTTGTTATCATCTAAAAGCCAGCTCAGGTCACAAGCATGCAAAGTATTTAGGAAACCAAGTGAGGCATTATGTCATATCCTATCTGAGAAAAAGCAGCAAGGACCCTAAGACTACCAAGATATGCTTTATGACACATTACAAAACCACAAATTCAAAAACTATGAAAACAGCACTGGCATAATTCAAAGTGGCATAATCACTTTAAAAGACATTAACTTAAGCTAACACAGTGCTTAGAATGTTAACATTCTAAGTTTGAAAACAGAGTATTTTCCAATACAACACAGTGAAGTATTTATCTTTTATTGTGTTTATGAAAGATTTCTATTTCAGGCACCCAAGAGCTGAGTACAAAGGCACATCTCCAGCCCTAGACCCCAACAGTGTTTAGCAACTACAAAACTGTGAAAATCCATGTTACAACACAAGAAAAACCCTAAGTAAATTGCTACCTCTGCCTCAATCCAAATCTCACTCCCATATACTCTCTTGTGAGAACAACAACAACAAAAAAGAATAAAATTAAAGCTGCATTTTGAACTTTCTACTGGCAGAGTCACACGGCAGTACAAAGTATGCAAAAGGAAGTGGTTGTTCATCCTGTCAGGTCCATTACTTGGTTTATTTCTCTGCAAATGTGCTTTTGCTATGAGAATGCTTGACACGGTGCTGACTGTGGCTAAGGGAAGTCAAATACTGCAAGATCATGCACAGATTAGGATAACAACTTATTTGGGTTCTGTATAATTCAAAGGGATGCTGATTAGATCTTAGGGCTGCAGTGCACTGGGGACCCAATGGGATGCTCTCCAGAAATTCTTACTGCAGCCACAATGCAATCTCTGGGACTTCTGTTTAATTTTTAGCTTAACTAATGTTCTGTGAAATACAGATATGTGATTAGTGGTGAAGGTGTCAGTGAAAACTATAGTCAGATACTGTGGGGAACATGAGAGTTCAGTCTGTCTCACTAGTATGAGAAATACTTCATGACTCCTCTACAGCCAGGAGAGCAGGATATCACAATACAGACTTTCATAAACATTTTATAAAAAGAGACAGAGAAGAAAACAGCTGTAGGCCACAATATTCACTATATCTGAGAGGGCTGTTCCCTAGACACAACTACTACATGACAATGCAGTTTAAATATGTGAGCTCTATGGTTTTGTTACCATTTCTTAGATTAATAATTGAATTTGAATGGGGAAGCCTGTACATAAATCTGAGAAGATCAAGAATGGTGAGCAGTAAGAATCATACAAAAGCACATGAGACCACCAACCTACAAATTACCAATGTGCTGGATATGGCAGAAAGAACAGCAACTCCAGCTGTAATGTTGTTTTGGTATGTTGACATTGGGGCAGGCTGCAAATGCATTTTGGGTAACAGCATACCGAAATATTTAATGCTTTGCAAGCAGAGCAGCACATTTGCCATTCTCCTGAGCCACGGGCAGCCTAAGGGACAGAGGTGAGCTGATGCCCTGTGACACGGTGCCCTGTGACACCTGATGCCAGGTGCTGAGCCTGCAGGGTGTCAGCAAGGACAGCAGAGCTGCTCCTTCACCCCCACTGCAGCCCACGGTGGGGACAGCCCAGCCCAGTCCCTGGAGAACAGAGAAGGGGAGGAGGTGGCTGAGGCAGAAGGAGGTTATATCAAGGCAAAAGATAACAGGCATGCACACATGGTTTTGGACTGGAAGCTAAAAATGTGGATCTGGCGATAGGAGATGAAAGTCAGATGAGCACTGGCTACAAAAAGAAGAACTAGAAGGAGAATAAAATTTGGGGCACTGGAAAGTACAGTGCAGTCATCTGTGGTGAAAGTGAGAGGATGGGGTGCAAAAGATCTGCAGGAAAAAGAAAAAACCTTTTAGGACAGACTGCAACAAAGTAAGAGGTTATAGGGAAGAGTTAAAGGAAAGCTGATGAAATGAGACCAACAGCTAAAGGCTGAGCCCTAGCGTTTGGGGTTTATTTTCAAAGTCGTGCTAACTAAAGTCACAGAAGTCTCCCAAAGCACAGAAGACTAGGAAAGAGCCTGAAAGACTGGAGAAGGAGCAGAAGAAAGAAGTCAGACCAGACAAGTTTGAAGGAGTAGTCTCTGTGATATTGGGAAAAAAGTAGAAGAGAGAAAAATGATCAAACACCTCATGTTGCAGACGAATCATGAATGAGAACAGAACATGGCTCTGTTGATTCAGTCAAAACAACAAGAGCCCAATAGGGAAAGAATCAATAAAAAAGCAGGAGCAGAGAGGCTTTATAGCAGTGACAGATTACATCCACGAGAATAAATGAATGACGTTCAAAAAAGCCAGCATTTATCCACAATTTAAGGAAGAAGTAGTTGCTGTTCTCAATAACATGTCTCAATTCACAGAAACACACACTACATCAAATCAAACATTTCCCTGTACTAGATCCACCCCCCCTTCAAATATCAGATATGCCTAAATGATGAAAGAAGTTCTCAAACTGAAATGTTTGTAATTTGTGGAAGCAAGAAATAAACACAAGCTTCTAAACTAAGACACAGTGGATATAAAATGATATGAATTTGAGGACTCAAAGTCCTTTCCCAAGGTTGTTGCTTCATAGTTTTTTACTTTGCCCACAAGTACTCAGGAAATGGGAGAAGTAAACTCGGAAACTGGGCTTCCTCAAAAACTAACTCATACAAGGCATTAAACATCCCAAATCAAAACTCACTCACAAGTATGTTTAACTCACAGGAGAAATCCAACTCAGGTCTCTGAGGGTATCCCCCATGCTTCAAATACCTATTTTCCCACACCTGTGCAATTCTTCAATGTGACTTAAAAATGAAAGGCCAAAAGCATTTCACCTGGCAATCAAACCAGGTGAAAGACTACTTCTAATGAATATATTACAGTGGGAATTCACCTCTACGTAACTCCAGTTTCATCTCAGCAAAACTCCACTGATTTTATGTAAAAGCAGAGTACCAGAGCTCTGTACAAAGGATGAAAAAAGGCCTTCCTTCATCTGTGCAGGTTCTCCCAGTATAAACACTGGTGTTTTAATGCATTTATTCCAAAAGAAAAAAAAAGAAAAAAAAAAAAAAGAAAAAAGAAAAAGCAGCCTCAGGTCTTAAATTTCATTGCAGGTCATAAAATGTATTAAGTAAATGAGTGGAATTTCAAAATCTGATATTTAGGCAGAAATATGGCCAACTTAACCTATCTTCCCTGCTGATCTGAAGTCTTTGTTTCACTAATGATAAACAATATAAGCACTACCACACTTAAAATAGCAAAATTCTTCTTCCTCTGTTTATCACCACTGAGCTTACATCTTTGTCCTGGTAACTTTCCTACTTGACAGAGACAAATCAAGCCATAGCAAGAATAGCTTTGCAAGTTCTTAGTATCTTTCATATTTAATGTTTACTTTAATGTTGTCTTTCTTCTCATAGCATGAATAGTTACTGAGAGTATCTAGCACAGAACATATCTATCACTGCACTTCAAGATAAATGATTTATTTTAAAATATAGAATATTCTGTCTTTGATGTTCAACAGTTCTGCAGAGAAACACTTGAGATGGTCACTGGTTATCTATCCACATGAGTTAAATCTCTTCACAATTTGCATTAAAAACAATGTCATTCCTGTAGCAGATTTAATAAAGAATACAGAAGATTAAAACCTAAAGAAAATAACGCCCAAGAGACCCCTGGGTGAATTATGGAAATGTAAGCTAAGGGTTTGGCTACTATTTGTCATATTCCTTATTCTTTTTTGTTATTCCCACACATACCGAGTACCTAGAAAATGTTATTTTTACCTCAGTTTTCTCCCATTTTTAGCATTATGCAGCCCCAAACCTTTCCTGAACACAAATTTGGAAGGAACGATTCTGGGGGAATGGATGGCAGAGATAAGCTCCTGAATAGTAAGCATATAAAGAATAGATGAGGTTTCAAAGGGGAGCATTTATTGTTTCCTGTATCATAGCACATTGTCTTTCAATATGATTAGTTATCAGTCTGAGTTATCAAAAACTGGGATGAAATAAAGCGCTTACGCAGTTATGCTTCATTGATGTCAGCTAGGGGAGCATGAAAATCTCCATGAAGTTGGGTAATTGATGTGTAAATCAGAGCTCAATCACTCTGTAATAGAAATGGTCCCACTGAAAGCATGGTTGTTGAACAGTATTGCAGAGGGGTGGGGAAGAAAAGAGAAACAGAGTCAAGACTTATTTATTAAAAAATATAATAACTGGCAATTTACACAATTTTCTCTTCAAGGGAGAAGTGCTGTCAGAGACATTTAAATGCAAGCTGCAGATCACTGTATTTGGGTGCCCTTATTCGGCAATAATTAACTGTTTCTGTTTTATTAAAATGCTTGGGGACACTGTTATGGATATTTAAAAAGCAAATTAAATGAACATGTTCATCCTTTGAAAGGCAACACGTGTAAATGACATCAGCAATTGTAATTTGCTTAACAATGTGTGTTCAAGGTATGTTTTGGAGTCCTATTACAGTCTTCTTGTCAGTTCAAATTTGCAGTATGAGAAACAAAAGCAAAACTGAAAGAAAAGAGGGGGCAGAAAGGAGCCTAAAGAGAAAAATGGTTATAAGCACATCTTCAGAAGGACGTAAAAGACAAACAGTCATTAGCACATCAGTTACATAAAACAGCTTTCCAACATGTGGCATTTCTAAGAGTAAACATCTGATTCATGAAGAAAAGAGCTAGCTAAGATAACATTATGGGGTTATTTTTGCTGGTATTTTTTTTCTTTAAATAAATGAATGCACATTAAGGTGTTGATACCAACTTCCCAGAAACAACTGGAGTCCAGTAGTCTAGTTATGATTTGCAGTAAACCACTGATAAACTCTAACAAACTTACATAAATGTGAAATTAAAGAGCACTTTTGGCATCAAATGAATTACATTTAGGACACTAGAGCTGGATGAGGAAGCTTTATTAGATGGATCATGTGCTGTGACTCTAAGGGATTAATACAAGGGGGTTGAATAGGAAAGGAGGTTCAACCTTAACTCTCAATTTCATTGCCTGAGTTTAACAGAATATAACATATTTCTGAATGGGTTTTTTTGTTTGTGATTTTGTGTTGTTGTTGGCTTTTGGGGTCTTGTTTGTTTGTTTGTTTCAGTTGGGCTTTTTTTTGTTTTTTTGTTTTTTTTTTTTTTTTGTTGTTGTTGTTGTTGTTGTTCGTTTTATTTGGGTTTTTTTAAAAAATTTTGATCTGTCCCAGGATTTGATATTTCTACAAAATCCACTGAAGGCAATGAAGCCATGAAGCCTCTGCCAAGGCAGGTACTGTGTTTCAGAGCCACCTCCTCATGACTTCCTCGCTGCCATCATGCTTCACATGCCCATCAGCACCAGCTCCCTGTGTATTAATGTGCTAAGGGTGAATTTAACTTCTGTTTAGCTGCATGCTGTGCATTATTCTTCATACACATTAATAGCAAATGTGGCACAGTACAGCTACAAAGAGTATATTTTACATATATTACTCCCAAGATATAATACTAATTTGAATCAATAAAAATCTTCTGACAGTGCTTGTTACAGTCTGCTTTTCCTTCACCTGAACACTTCAAATTGTGAAAAATTCTTGGGAATGTCCATTTATTTTTGTACATGTACCATTTTAAAAGATTAAAATGCGTTTTGAAGTACAGAAACTCAAAATCTTTAACTTATCACTTAATGTGTACAGATTGAACTCTTACACCTGAGCCAAAAACCATTTTAGAACTTCAGTTTTGTCTTTATCTTTTCTTATGATTGTATTTTTTTTTTAAATACTGCCACTCAAAACTTCTTGGGGACCTGTAGCATGCTTCCTTAAAAATGGAGTACACTTGTTTGTATTTGCTTGAAATTTTGTCAATGATCTGCAAGAGATGGCAGAATAGACAGAAATAAATCTTGTCTTTTAAAAGAGTCACAAGGCAACCACAGATTAACACAACCTTTGGGTACAGATGAATCAGCAGAATCACCTGCTTGGGCATTTTACTGCAGAAATGCTTCTGTGTGCTCCTACAGCTCTAATAAATGCATTCATTTACTAACAGGCACCTCTGCTCCCTTGAGCACTTTCACATGCTGTGCACCTCTGTAACCACATGTTCTTGAACTTAACATGTGCTGAAGAATATCACCACAGGAAAATTAAGAATTCAGCAGGATGATTATTTCATTCATCACTTTTAGACTGAGGGAGAAGTTCACAGGTCTCAGTGAGCAGTGCACACATGCAGGCTGATTCCAACTCCAGTGCACAAAAAAATAGTACTGCAAGCCTAAGATAATTTAATTGCTTGTTATTTAGGACATTGTCTGGCTAAAGAAATTATCATTTACAGAAATGATTCTTCTCTCAATTGAAATCCTATATAATTGGTTCCATGTCTTTTGGTAGAACCAGAGGAAAGGACAGAGATGATCAAATAAATGCAAAGTCCCCTCAGTTTAAATTCAAGTCCACCTGCATCTCCTTTCCAATGCTGATGTGAGATATATTGCTCATTTGGGCACTCCCAAGCTGCAGCAGATGGAATGATCTTGTACCTTCATAAGACCTAGTGCTCATCAGGATGGAAAGAAGCTAGAACATTTCAAACTCCAAATTTTCAGCCTTCTTCCACCAGACCTTAAAAAGCCTCACAGAAACAAGGTGCCTGTCACACACAGCTTAGAAGAGAATAATAATATTTTGTGCTTATTTTTCCTAACTATATTCAGAGTCAGCAGGTGAATGGATTATCATCATCCTTGGCTTCTAGTGAGGAAGATAATCTATAACAAATACTGTTCATGCCTTCAGCAAACACATGATGTTTATTCCTCATTTATAAACACAGCATAAAGTAAGACAAAATAATTTAACCAAACCAGCACAAAGTTCATCAGCATTGCTGAGCTTTACATCCTCTCTAAGGGCATAGTTCAACTTCAACTGATGCTACTGGCAATTTTCCCAGCGAATTCAAGGAGGGCTGGATAGGACCAAGCCATTTAATGACAAAAAAGCCAGGTCTCAAAACACAGCCAGCTCTAAGCCACAGCAACTTCTTGGAATAAACTAGATTTTCTGTTATATTCCTCATGTTAAACAGAGACTTTTTAACCACTGTCAAGAGTTTAAAACTCGTAACTACAAATCAGCACATACCAGAGCTATAGAACAACTATGGTCATTACTTAAAACCAATATTGACTGCAGAGATTTCCTGGTTGACAAAGGTAAATAAAGAAAATTTACAAATGTCTTAAAAACAAACAAACAAAAAAACCTCCAGAAATCAAGTGAGATATCAAGTAAGTTCCCTAATCTACCCCACAGGCCATTATCACCTTGAAGTAAGGCCACTTACATATACATATTTATTTTGTTTTAGTGGTGTCATAGATTGTACACACAAAACCTCAACCAGCAGGCTGGGGAATAATCAAATTTCCCTCTGTACCACAATAAGCACTGACACAGACACACACACACCAGCAGCAGATCACAGACCCTGTCACAGAGAAAAAGTAAACCAAATGTAACATGCTCCCTGAAAAAAGCAACACCCTTAAATTTAACTCGACAAGGGAATGCTGTGCAATTAGGGATATGGCATGTAGGTGTTACAGAGGTTTGAAATATGCTCTGGGAGCTGAAAGCTAAAAATGAGCCCTTAATATCGTAAAATACTTCTTCAGACAGTGTAAAATCATAACAAAAATGTTATTTAGACTGGCTAAAACTACAAACCCATGTCTGAAATTACTTGAATTTTTAAGGTGGGTGTGATGCAAATGCTTATCCCAGTACTGCAGCTCCCCAGAGCCAAACAGAAACTTTATCCATCCCTGCAATTATGTTTTGAACGTGTTTGGAACCTCACATCTACAACAGACTTCATGAATGACTGAAATATCACAATGAAGGAAACAAAGCCACTTAAGGCCAGACTCCCAGGAGGAGGTGAGACCAAAGCTCTGTTTAATCCATGCCAACAGGCACCAGGCCCAGTAAAGCCCCTGGGAGCAGGGCAAAGCAGTCTCCAAAATTCTGCCACTGCCCTGAGAAAAGCTGGGCACATGGAGCTGTGTGTGAACTACAAAGGAGCAGGTGTACTTGTATTTAGCACCTCTAGAAGACTCTTCAAAAACTGCCCTCAAACAGAGTATGCTGTGGCAAGGAGCTGCACGAGTCATCTGAAAATCACTGTCTTAACTCAAAGGAGGTTTACTGCTCCCACCAAGTCTGAAAACATCACTGATTAAAGAAGATTCTATTATACTGAACACTTGAGAATATACCTGAATATTCTCAGAATATACCTGAATATATGAAAATATATCTGAAATTCTAATACCTGAGAGTACCCGAATACACTGAACACGTGAGAAGAGAACCCAGGTATTTCTGAGGGGCACTGACACTTATTACAGCAAACACAGAGGAAGCTCCTGTGCTCTTTAGTCTCTGGAGAACCTCAGGTGTACATTCCACAGCACTAATGGCACCCTGCACTTTAAAGACCAGGCACATGGGTTTCTGCATCCTGAATAACAGTTATTTGCACTCCAAAATCCTATTTCTGTCCCTTCTGCTGTCAATCAGCAAATGAGTATCACTTATTTTCACAACATGAACACAATGTGATACTTAACAAAAGTGCATCCTTTTTTAATTCCCTACCATCAGCCATTTGTCTAATAGAAATATTATACTATGTAACATGCACAGATTAAAATGCAATGTAGGTTGAATCATATTCATTGGAGGCTGGCCAACTTCAGCACATTTTAGTATTTAATAATAAAATAGTCTAGTGTAAAAATATGTAAACTAGCTTCCATCCTGCTTTAATATTCACTTAACATGAGAAGAAAGGGAATGCAATTTTGTTTAAATATTAAACATTACATTTCTTCTTTTGATTATTAAAGTATTATTAAAGTTAAATGAAAATGTGTTTGCAACCTCCTTCCTCTGAAGTCTTACAGGTCACAGTTATCACTAATATTTTGTCCCTCTAGCTGGCTTCTTTGGGGATCTTAAAGCACTTTAGGAGCTAGATCAAGCCATGCCCAATTACACCTCTGGGATGGAGCAATGACTGTCAAGACAACAACTGAGGGAGTGAAAGTTGAAGCGAGGTGATGACAGTCATTCAAGAAGAGAGGGCTAAGGAGAGAAAACTGAGGAGTCCCAGCTCCCAGACATAAACTTTACCCCAAGACCAGCTGTAACTTGCAACCCTTCATCCACCTCTGAGCTCTGAGATGACAACCACCAAGCTGAAATTTAAGACTATCTAACACCAGCACACAGCAAGGAGGAATTATCTTTATGTGCCTTTCCAGAAGAGTGGGTCATACACTGTGAGACAAGTTTCCTCCTGCTGAATGTCACTGGGAGAGGTCAGAAAGGATGTTCTTATTACATTTGCTGGAAGGATGGAGTATATCAAATGATTTAATTTTGTGTAGTGCCCCACTTACTTTGACAAACTGATACTGCACAGGGCATAATGTCATTAGGTGATTAAAGTACACAAGAGCACTCAGCTCCCCACCTTCTTTCATAACAAGAGCCTGCAAGAGCTGCTACAGCAGGCTCAGGACTGCCAAAAGTTGTGGTTGTGGAGGCAAAACTGACCCAGGACCACAGAGCACCTAACTCCTCCTCTCAACAGGACCAGAAATGAGCTTTGGAGTTCTCCTGAGAGATCCCACCTTCCCCTTGGGCTCTTGCAGCACTTTCAGCCCTGCCAAGAACCCAAACCCACAGGGGACCTTCCAGCATCCTGTGCTCTGATCCCAGCAGCAAAAGGACTCTGAGTTCAGCAAAGTGACATGATTCAACCACAAGGATATGATATACTTCACTTTTCAGCTGGTATTGCCTTTGAAAATAGCAAATGTTGAGTTCTCCTCATTATGCTGAATGTATTAAAACCTCAGAACCCACGGTAGGAAATGTGTGTTTTGTCACATACGCCCTTTAAATTTATGTTTTCTTTCATACAAATATCTAATGGGGTTTGAATAAAATAAAATCTGCACATTGCCATGTGGAAATTAATTTTAAAGAACTGTTTGTCAATTTAATTTCACTGATAGTAACAGACAGATTTATGAGGCAATTAACTAAATATTTGTTTTTTTCACATTTCAATTCATTATAGTAAATTAACAAATTTTCCACTTGAAAGTCTTGCACTGCTATACTGAAAACCTAAAAAAAGAAGTGTGTATTTCTGTCGGTCTAGGAAGGATTCTCTCATTTTCACAATGTGGATTATTCTCCTCACATTAACTTAACATACTGTATATGTAATTCAACCCCTCTCATTTCTATATTACCACAGAACCTGTCATTCTTTAAAATGCCAGTTTCAAGCAAGCAGACATAAATAAAGAATAATTACAGCTCTAAAGTCAGTCTAAGTTCTGCTCAAGAAAACAATCCTACAGAGTGGATTTTACATAACACCCACCTATGGTTCAGAAAATCCCCAGAGGCAAACCCAAGGGTCTGACAGATCCAGCCTGACCCTGAGCCACGATGCCAACATCAGACCAAGAGCCCTGAGAGAGTGAACCAAGCCTAACGTGGCGTTAAACACCCAGGAAAAAGTTCACCCTTTCCTCTAAGGGGTGTGTACAGCCCCATTTCACAGCTACCCTTACTTGTTCTGATGATTTAAAGATCTGAATTAATGATTTCAGCCTCAAGGAGGTCATCTGGCCGTGGCCATGTGGGTCTCTTTACCATAGCTGGCCAGATATTAAACACATTAAGGAGCAGTCATAAGACAGAACTACAGCTTTATGTTCTTTTAACTGGTATTGTACCAAATTAGAATCAGGAGGAATGTACTCCATAAATATAAAAGCATCTGCTCATATGGCTCCTTGGATTCTTTTCTCTCTCTGTCAGTGTTTCATTACAGAAAGAGTCTTGGTCCCTCCATATCTCAGTTGTTCTTATGGAGAGCAGGATGTGTCAATTCTTACTGATCTCATGGGTTTCTGTCAGGTCAGCTCATCAAGGACAAAATCCTCCTGAGGAAACTCTACCAACTACATTCCTCAATTCCACACAGATTCTGGTTAAGCATTTTCCTGAATAAAACATTGCTTGCGTTTTAAAAATCATCCTGTTAATTCACTGGATTACAACACAATCACATCAGAGTATTAGTCTAAATAGGATTTTGTAGTCAGATCTGATCTAGAAGATTTAACATTTTACAGGCCTCCATCTCATAATGCTGACAGAAATCATCAGGCAAAGGGAGAAATTGGGACTGCATGTCACACCAAACAATCCTGGAAACTATCAGATAAATCCCATTTTTTTCCGTTGTTAGTATTTACAGATTTGGCAACAAAGGCTCTCCTGACAGCTACTTGTTCAAAGCAACATGCAAACACTAGTTAAGCAGTTAATTGCCATTAGCAACATGCATTGAGAAACCAAGGCAGGGAGAAATTAAAGGAGTTGTCCATGGCCATAGGATGCATCAATGGCAGCAGCAGGATTGGAACCACTTCCCATTGCCCAACTCTTAGTCCTGGTATCTACAGCTCAATTAACCTTCCTTTTCAAAGATAAGGAGTTACTATTACAGCATCTCTCTTTGCAATACCTGCCAGAAAACATATCCCCCACTTCTCATGTTGCAAGGGCTTAAGCAGAAACTGAATGGGACCATAAATATTCTGTTTATAGTGGTTTTCACTTTTTAGTCGCGTTATCACTGACAGCAAAGTAAGACTTCAATTTTAGCACTCGGGAGGCTAATAAATATCAAATTAATAAAATACTAACGAATGCAAAATACTCCAAGTGGCTAGTAGAGAGGCATTAATTCTTGATAAATGGTCCATACATTATTATTATTATTTGTCAAGTTTTTAAGCACTGCTTAGTATGTCATCAATCTACCAGGTTAAAACAGATTAAATACGTATCAGCACAGTATTTGAGGATTGTTAAAACACGGACAACAAATTGGTCATGCTCTTTATCTTTTCCACTTTAAAAAAAAAAAAAAAGAACAATCAAAAATATTAAGAAGAAAAAAGACCAGTAAATCAGTGATCTGAGTACAGGGCATTTTCTGGAGACTAATGATGGGCTGGGATAGATGGCCCTCACTTCTACTTCAGGTTATCAACTCCTCCCACACAATCAGTAATTCCCCAGGAAATGCCTTTTGCTTCAATAACTTTTGCTTAAATAGATCACCAGTGAGAGGAAAAAAGTCATGCCACTAAAAATGAACTACCGAAAAGCCTGCGAGCTGCACCAGCCATAATTTGCACATAAAGATTTTACAGGTGACTTGCAAAGGCCATTTTAATTGTATTTCCAACTCCTCCTTTTTACCCTTAGCATGATAATAAAAGCAGCCAGTGGGCAGATTTGTGATGCTCTCTATAAGTTTGCTGAGAATGTCTGGAAATGTTAAGATGCTTTTGTAGAGCTCTCATCCATTAAAAGGTGCAGGACACAGAGCCTTAATTAAGAGCTTCTTTCTAACAGTGGCTATTTCTGATAGATAAAACAGCATTAGGCCCCTTAATTGGAAGGGAGGGGGAAGCTGGAAGAGAAAGAGAAAACAAGGAAGGTTTCAGCCCCTACTGGAATAACAAAACAACTCCTAAAAGAGCACACGACCAACTCCTTAATCTGTTTGCAAGACACGTTTAATACCAGGATGCTGTGGAGAGGCCCAGCATCACTCAAGTTTCATTATCATTACAAAATATAGCAGAATGCCTTACTCACAAGTTTATTATCATAAATAATTAAAGCAAAACTATCCTTATGGTATAAAATAAATGAACAAAGTACATTATAGGGTGCATTTGTTTCGTGCTTTATAGCTGTTTCCCAGCTCCCTACATCAGAAAATTCTCGAATTTGCAATCACTCTCCTGCTCATTAGTCCAAATCAGGAAAATTTTACTGCAGCTGGCTCAAATGACTTGTTCTGTCAAAAACAGAACTATAAGTGCTCTTTACTAGTTGCATACGCAACATACATTTTTTTGTGATAAATCAGAGTATGTGACACGGAAAATGTTTAAAGAAAATCAAAGCACAGGATTGATCACTGAGAGAAAGAAAGAAAAGAGAGAAAAAGAAATTCTACCTCTAAAATTGGCTGTCTGATTTCTAATTACAAAAATGTGCTAAGGTACAGATGAAATTATTAAATCTCTGCAATACTTATGCTAACAGTTTGTTCTCATAAGCTTGAAAGTGTTGGGCCCACTCGTGGCCTTTGAAGTTTTGCTTTGTTCCTTTGACTTATTTTATGCAGGTCAAAGATCACCATGGCTGCACATATCTGTCACTGAGGGATAATAACACTACAACTCAGTTTGGAATCAGGCTGGGCTGGCATGTTAAACCAGCAGCAGACACATCAATCTTGCTGCTCCTAAAGTCTGCCAGTTCAGTGCTGGGAGAACCTCTACTAATGATGGTTACTGGTTTCTGCATTTGATGCACCAGGTTAAGTCTCTCTCCTTTTGAGCAGTCTGTCCTCAAGGACAAGCAAAACATGCCAGGAAAGCAAATTATCCTGCTAATCCAGCACACAGTGACAGAATCCTACTGGAGAGCAGCAGGATTGCAGGGAAGCATGCAGAGACCTATGGCAGCAAAAAAGAGCTTTCCAGGGAAGACTGAGAAAACAGAACAGTCATCAGCAGTTGGGTAATAATCATAATTTGTGAGAACTGGAAATAGTATTATTATTTGTGCAGTAGCATGCAACATGAAATACTGGAGCTTCCCTGCTGTCTGCCAAGTAACTGATCAGCACCAGCCAACAGGCAGCTCAGAATATAATCCCTCACTCACCAACTGAAAGTACATTTTCTAATCTATTACTTGACCATGATAAAGAGCAGAATAGTTTTTATTTTTACCTAAGAAACCAGCATGCAATATGAATATATAATGTATTTACTTGCCAGTCCTATGCATACAGCAAATAATAAAAAAAAAAAAAAAATCCAAGGGGATTTGGTACCTGGTGAAATTCCAGTCTCTGTTTTACACTTACAAATAAATGAGATCAATGCATGCCTGTAACAAAAAGCAGCCATAATCTTGCCCCACAATGAAACTTGCCTGTCATGCCAAACAGAAGAATTTTATACATTAAGACAATGGCATTTCTTAGTGCCAAAAGCAAGGGGAGGAGAGGTGATGTTTCAAAGCTCGGTGTAAAACACCAAAGAGGATGTCTTTGCTGAGGGTTTTTTGGTTCTACTGAGCCAGATTTCTGAGCAGGTATATATGTGTAGATGTGTTTACACTGCACCAGTTCCTTGAGAGCCCTCACATTTCACACTTCCCACCACAAGGGCCACCAGAGGGGGAAATTCTGAAGAAATATATCATGTAAAGATCATACATGCAAGTGCTTGAGAAACACAGGAGGCAAACAGGGATCCTTTTGTCCTGGAACTGGTATGGCATTTTAAAGCAAGGAGAGGAAAAGCAGCTCCAAGTTCAAGCAATGAGTATAATGGGCTAGAACCTTCTCATACAACATAGGCAAAAATGTATTTTGTTTATATATTTGTTTCCAGTTCCATTGGGCCATCATCTCCTCCAGGTGCCTAGAGGCAAGTACCACATTCCAGTGTGCAGCTTCTGTTCTCTCTATCTCAAGCACAGCTGAACAGTCTTGTGGATCAGCTATCCCTCTTTGTGCATCAGAACCAAACCCCTCAAAAATGAAGCTTCCCTCAAAAAATGGGAGCACTCTGTTGACCTCAGCAAACACTAAATCAGGCCCTACTGCAGTTAAAGGATGGCTTTATTTTGTAAAGAGACAGCACTTATCAAAATCACACCAAAAAAATGTACTGTAACACAGAAGAATAAATGATTTTTAATCAAACACAGCCAGTTATGTATTTCTTTCTTTACAGAGATATTTCCACTGAATCACTGCTGAGAAGGGATGAGGTGGGGGGAATCTCTTTGCCCTCAAAACTCCCATGTACTACTATTCCCTTGGGAAATTCTGCACAGAGAAGTACTCTAGGGAGCCAACTACAGCTGTGTAACAGAAGAGAAACATCTAGCATGGCTTGCTGCTTACCATAAAAAAATTTTGCACTTAAAATGCGGAACTAGTAAGAGAGAAAAATATGATTAATACATGTAGGGTTTTTTAAAATGGGAAACTCTAAACAGAGCCATCGTGAGATACTCTGTAATCACAGCAGATAACAGCTGAAACTGTTACTGATGCTGCAGAAACTAAAAAAAAAAAAAAAAAAAAGAAAATAAAGAATTAAAAATTGAGAAATAACACTGAAATTATTAAAGCCAGTTTGATGCCACTAATAAAGCTGACCTCAGACTCGAACAAGCTGCTGGTATGTTGGGGCAGAAGATGAAATACCCTTCAGGAGTTTAAATTCCAATCTTAGCTCAAGAGTTTCTCTTAATATCAAAGTAGCTTCTTAGGAAAGCAAATGAAGTACATTACCTCTGGTAATGGTAACCATTTACTCCTTGAAAAGCCTTGAGAGAGCTCTCACGCAGGATGGCCTATGTTTTATTAAATCCTTTTGCATAGTTTTATTTTCAGGTCATATAATCTGAAGGACAAAGTATTCGCTTAAACTTTTTAAAGTATTCTGTTTTTATCAAGGATTAGTTGGTCTGATTCTTCAATAATTCAAGCTTCATCCTAACTGTGTACCATGTTTAAATGTGAGCAGCATTAAATCAGAACACCGTCACACCACATTTCCACTGAATCCCAAATGTTCAGCACAAACAAACTGCTGGCAAGACAATCAACATTAAGACCTTGCTAAGATCTTCAATTATTCACATTTGTTGTTTACACTGATGAAACATTATATGATGAAAGGATGATTAAAAATTATTTAATTGTATGAGGATATGGCCACATCTGCCTATAGGCAGTTATTTTTCTATTTAGAAAATGTGAATCAAAAAGAGGGAGTTGGATATTACCTCAACTCACTGGTTTACAGGTATATCAAATAATATATTTGGTTTAATACCTGTGCCCCAAAGTTGTACAGAAAAGCCCTACTAACAAACCAGCTAAGCTGTACATAAAGATTCCTTATTTTACAAAAGCAGATAGGGCATCTATTACATATATTAAAAGTAACAAATAGTATATATTATTTTAAAATAACCCTTAAAAGAATGTAAACCATGGAACTATCAAGATGCTTTTACTGGGAACCTCTCACCATCATTTTAATGTTAATTTTGGCATTATACAAAGCATAGAAACTTTACCCCAGACATCAGAGGGCATGAGATCTGATCCACACTGATCCAGACTGGGGCGTGATGGCAAATATGAGGCACCAAGAAGGAGAAGCAACTACAGTTCAGCTTTAATTTCTGCTAATGACTGAGAAGACAGGGCTGCTCAGAAAAGTGATGCTTGACAGAGAGCCCCGGATTCCCCTCCATGCTGCTTTGTTTTCCTTCTTCCTCACGATGTAGCTCTCAATCTTCTCAATAGGACTGAACAATTCCTTATTCCAAACTGCTCAATCACACAAAAGTGGGCCTCCCCTGCTTAGCTGGTTTATTCCCCACCTCCTCTAACACTTGGAAAGGATTCAGACAAGAGCTACAAGAGCGATTAGAGCACCTGGAAAAACTTGCCTTACAAGGAGAGACTACAGCTCAGCCTATTTGGTTCATAAAGGAGAAGGTTAAGAGGCAACCTGATCACAGACTATGAATACTTACACAGGAAAGAGATTGCAGGGAGCAGATGGGTATTTAATCCAGCAGGAAAGGGTGTAACGAGATCCAGTGCTTGGAAGCTGAAGCCAGTCAAATTCAAACTAGTTTATGCGACATCCATTTTCAATGATAACAAAATAATAACCATTTTAACAATTTAAGTAGAAAGCACGGGATTCACAGCCATGTGGGAATTGGAAATGTGTTTTAAAGGTAAATGGCAGCACAGAGGGTTTGGCAGAGGCCCTGGTAGAAGGGATGAAATGAAACCTCAAGCCAAGCAGCCCTGAGGACACGCTCCCTCTTGGCCTGAGCTGCAGAGAACTCGGACCTGTTTATAAAAGGCCTCATCCAGCTCCTCGACACACATCACAGGAGCACAGCAAAACCACAGCACCACAAGTTTCCAGCATGCCTTCACAATGACATCCACAAACTTGTGCACAGGAAGATGCTGAAGTTCTAAGCCATGCTACGGAAAGAAATTTGGAAATTATCTTAGATTTAAAAAAAACCTCACATAAAACAGCCCAGCAGACACAACGTGATGACTTGAATCTACCACTGTCATATTAATCCACATGACAGTAGTTATTCACCTAACTATAATATAATCCACCAAAATACAGACTGGGCCATTCCACTCCCCCAGGCAGCCCCTTGTGCAAAAGCAGCAGCAGGTGGGCCACGGTGCTGGTACACGAGGCCCTTGGAAAAGCTTTGCACAGCACCACTTATTCCTCAGTGAGGCCTGGAATGACTTGTTTCAGGCAGCAATGCAAGAGTTAAATGTTACTGAGTTGCTAGGAAAAATACCATCAAACCAGTTTATATCTTGCCATATTTCAGCTCCATTCAAACTGTATTATGCTGCATAGCATTTCATCACTTCACAATGCCACAAACTACCTTTTAATGCAAAACAAAGCTTTTCAATGTAAAGCCCCACATTGTAATCCAGAAGAACTTTCCTTATCTATTTCGACAGCAAATCTTTAGTGGCAACCACATGTTATTGTGTTTTAGGGATTGAGACTTTTGTATGAACATGCTGATTGTCTCCTTGAGACATATATAATCAGCATTTTGTGCCAAAAAACACTTAAGCCAACAGAGACTTATATCATTCAGAAATGCTGTTGGAATTGAAAATGTATATTTTGGCTTATTTCCTTAAGCCTGCGATAGCAGGAATTTCTTAGGGGTGTTTTATGATTTTATTTTAACTTCATTCTCTTCTCAAACTCTCAGAGATTGAACAGAAAGTCAAAACACATGTTCTGAAAGGAGGGAGCTATGCCAGGAAAATAATTTGTTCTGATACACCAGCACTACCTAACACAGATCCCTCCTGGCACAGGAGCATCTACCTGGAAACTCTTTGGTCACCTCTGCCTCTGTCCACGGCTGAAGAGCTGTGCCTACACTCATTCACAGGCAGCTGTGAAAGTGGAAAGGTGAAAAAACCCCACTTTTTTTATCTAAGTGAGTGGGTCTGAATCTCATCCAGAAACAGAGCAAACAGCAAAGCAAACAAGTGTCTATTTGTGTGTTTGAGCAGCTCCCGAATGTCAGCTCGTGGCTCGGAGGAGTTGCGTGTTCAATATTCAGAGAGCATCCACCACATTTGCTGCAACAGATATTTTTAACTCCCGTTTGCTCCATATGTAGAATGTGCAAATACACAAAAGAATGTCTTAATTGGTCCTGCTTTATATAAATGAATAATGGGCTAAATGGGTTGAAGTGAATGTCATATTTATCTCTCCACTGAGGAAAGACATGATGATTCAGAAACAGTGAAGCCAAGAGGATTCAGAGCTGTACTCACAAGTGGAATATATATCTCCTGTCAATACATTATGTATTCCATTTCTACTACAGCCCCCTAAAGGCACAAATAGAAAAAGAGAAGCAAAATCTAAATGTTTCATTTCTGCTCAACATACATTCATGGATGTGGGAGGTTTTTATACTTGCTTTCAGGACTTAGGAATCAAATCTCTGGAGCTCTTTATTTTACTGAGTTTTTGTAAATACTAAACTCTCCAGTGTTGGTTTCATCATTTGATATTACCATTGCCAAAAGACATTTTATATTCCTAGGAATAGTAAAAAAAAAGAGACCTGAACTTGCCCTGGCTCACTTGTGCAATTCCACCCAAGCTAACAGCTCCAGTCTGCAGCTGCAGCACCTTTCCAGTTAAGCACAGACACTTCCTACCAGGCATTGGAAAGCATGTCAGGAAAAACAAAAATCCTTAAAGGTTTGGGGTTTTTCTCCTGCTTACAAGTTTCCACATACAATTACTGATTAAAAATCTATGTAAAGAGCACATGTATTTTATGTCCTCCTCTTAAAAATATAAGTATCACCAAAGAGCTCCAAGAAAAATAAAAAGCATGGTGTGAAAGACCGGGCTGATATTTTGATTCTGATGATTCTGGAAACTGATATTTTCAAGTGCTGCTGCTCTGGTTGGATTTAATAATTACACTGAGCAGAAAGCAAGTCTCCTCTGCACTCACCCTGCCAAGCAGGGAATCACTTTTAGGGCTGCTGGAAAAGTGGAACATCTCATTTCCATTAATCTGGCTCATAGCTTCAGATTCATACATGGCATTAGCAGAGCACCACTTTCAGCCAGAGTGGAAGTTCAGCCTTGTGTTTAACTCTGCATTAACTTGAGCATGACAGAGTGAAAATGCAGGAAAGATGGCAAAAAAAAAAAATCATCTGGTCATATTTTTTCAGCAGCAGAAGAAGCTTTACAAAATGTATAGGTTCAGTTATTCCCAAAGCAGTGTTTTGTTAGTAGCACACTTGTGCATACAGTGCCATGGCTGGAGGATCTGCCTTGCCCACGGCAAGTAAGGTAAAGCCTCAGGCACATGTAATTTGAAATTCATTTTTACTCTAGCAGACAGCTTCAGACCAGCACCTATGTTTATTTTATAAATACAGCACTCTCAATTTGCATTCCTGTAGTCCCTAGGAGCTAACACCAAAACCATCTTATGTTTGAGATGTGTTTTAGAAAATAATGCACAATTGTGTCTTTAAAATCCATCAGCACAGGTTGCAAAGGACCCCTCTGAGTGCCCACATCAGTCCAAACCCTCAGTAATTTCCTTCTGGACACACCCATTAGGAACCACATCCCTGGCAGAAGGTATTTGTCAGATTGTCCCCAAGCCAAAAAAACACCTCCCTCACACTGTTGATTTTAAACATTGTTTCTTAATTAAAAGGAAAAGAAGGCCCTCCAAACTTCAGTAATTCTTGTCTCTTCAGTTACTAAAGGTGAGCTGAGCAGTGACAGCTGGGACTGCCACATAAAAATGGGCAAATAACTTAATTGTTGCATTTCCCTCTTCCTGCTCCATTTCACTATCCCAGTTCTCACATTATCCAATATTTAAAAACAGATAGCTGTCAGTAATGACTGCTGTTGACAAAGTAAACTGTTTCTTTCAGGAGTTAAATTCAGATGGATGGTTATTAAGTTGACTTTTAGCTCACTCTTGCTACAACAGACCACAGTCCGCCCTCAGTCACCTATGGGTATGTACAGCCCTAACAAAGGACTGCCAAGTATAACCAGATAACAGAATTTTGGCCTAAATACTATTGTCCTGATCAAGTGATTAGTTCATTTTGTACATTACATTATTCAAATACAGCTGAAGGTCCTCAAATCCTACCAACTTCCCTATAAAGACAACTGATGTTTCAGCTCACTGTGAATTATAGGTGGGAACTGTAAATTACTTCTTACAGTAACTATAAGTAACTGCAAGAAGCAAAGAAATGGTCAACTCTAATGAACTGCTTATTCAATTTAGTATAATATCAGTCATGAATAGTTTTGTTGACATTTCAATATTCTCCTTTTTAAAATATAAATCTCAGACAAGGAGATACCATAGTGTCACCTATTGATTTCTATATAACAGGTTAATAAATAAATAGAATTAGTAAGCATAGAAGGTACCATTATTTAAACACCATTTACAAATGACTCTTCATTTCTAAATGAGAAGAAATGCCTGGCACACCACAGTCACCTACATTATCCACCAGATCTCCCCAGTTGGGTTCTTAGCCATAAATAGTCGGATAGCATGAACAAAGGTCAATGAGAGAATTTACTGCTGGATGACTCAATAAATTGCTAATTCAGAACACCTAAATCCCAAACTATACCTGCAGGCATTTGAGACAAACAGTATCACAGTCTCAATAACAAGGGAAGACAAGTGAAACCTGGTCTGCTTGAGTGTTTGACACAGATGCTTCATTTTTTGAAACCTTAAAGTATAAACACTATTGCAGAATGAAAATTTGCAGTTACTGCCTCAGGGACTGGCTAATAAAAAATATTTTGCTAACTATTGCAGAACTGTTTAGAACAATTAGTCACAGGTAAACACCTCAAAGAGCTCAAAAATTAATTCAGGTTTTATTCTGAACAGATGCTCTTAAAAACTATGAATTGATATTTTAGGGAGTAAGCTCATACCTCTGACATCTACTAAAAGCTGGCTTGCTGTATGAAGGAAAATAATATAAATGAAAAGGACAGGGTATCAAATAAGTTATTGTGCCCCAAGTACTTGGACATGACAGTGAAGATTTGGATAAATCCCTAATTGGTTTATTCAACCACAGCTCAGATACTGAGCAGTTTCAACTGCACTTCATATGCAGCTCTGTGGCTCATGTTCTTATCAAGATGCACAAGCCTGAGAGATCTCTGACACCCAAAAAATCCTGGATACTAACCCAAGACCAGGAGTGCTCAGTATTTAACAATTACAAGGATTTAAGAGCCTCTTTCCTTCCTTCCTTCCTTCCTTTCTTCCTTCCTTTTTACAGCTATGTATTTGTTGAAGGTGAAGCAACAGTTTATCAGTTTTAATCCATTTTAATTCCCCTTCCTCCTTGAAAGCCAAGGCTGAATTCACAGGGTGTCAGTCAAATTGCCTTACTTCTGAAAAACATTGCAGGAAAGCTCAGCTTGAAGGAGGAAGCCAAAAAGAGGAACCAGGAGAAACAAGATTCAGCCAAGGGTGGTGTACAGCAGAGAAACTATTCAAATTCCTAGAATAATATTTGGTTATTAACTGTACTTATAAGAAAAACATTATGTATACTGATGGGACCTAAGATCCCTTTTAATCCTTTGAAAAAACAACTCTCTCCAGCTCTGCATTTGGCAAGAAAGGAACATATAAGCAATATATAGGATATATATATTGCTGTAATATATATAGCAATAGGCTATATTAGGATAGGATATAGGATATGCCTGGCTTGTGCTCTAGCACTCTGTCCAATATTTGCTTCCACTGTTCCATCAGCAATTAACAGTGACTTCAACTTCATTAGTTCATTAGAAATACATTCAAGAAATGAGGTGGCAGCAGTCTACATTAAACATACAGAATTCCCTTGCACCAAACAACAAAGAGGGGACCCCAAAGGTGAATCATTTCAGCCTGAAATGGATCTAATTGCCTGTATTCTTCCATGGAGAGAATCCACAGAATCAGACAATATAAATTCAGCAAAGGCAGCCATGCCCTAAACCTAAGGAGCAATTTACTCAAAGACATAGAAGAAAATGCATATTTTGGAATATTTTCCTGCAAATAGCTCTCTATGTCCCCATGTCCATAAACACCTCCAGGTCCCTGCGTGGTGTGACAAATTACAAGACCAACCATTTGTTTCAGCAGTTGGTGAAATCAAAGGTTTTAAACCACTCAAAATGCAAACAGACAATGATGCACTCAATTTATATCTCTCATTGTGTGACAGTCAGGCATTTGCCTCATTCTTAGCTCTGGCTTCACCACGCCATATTTTTGTGTACACTCCAAACACAGCCAAACTAAAGGTTTTTCCTGAGTGGCCCTGGCCCTCCATGAATTGATTCCCACACTGGAAGTGGTGCTGCAGGTCTGCTTCAAACACAACGACATCTGCAGCGGAGCCCAGCTGCCACAATCTACCCCGTGCAGATGGACTAACACATTCCTTCATGGGTATTATCTGAGCTGCAGGGCCAGAAAGCAGGGGAATGTGTAACAGACTGAGCTCTTGCCACATTGTGAGAAAAAGGTAAATTGTCAACAAACATTTCCTACATCTGATATCTTTTGTATGGAGAGCTACGCTTTTAATAAAGAAGCAGCTGCCACTGCTGAACGATTAATCAATACTGGTAAGCTGACATCTTAAGAACTTGCTGAACTAAAGCTTTTCTTTTCCTCCTGCATTTACAAATAAAGTGCTCACTATTTGACTAAAGCCTGTCTACTTGACTGGAAAATATCAGAGTCCTATTTAAATGACATTTGCAGAGAATGAGATTTTATCCTGGTCGCTGCTCCTTATCGCTAATAATAACATCAGATTAGTGGATTTAGGCCAGCCGAGTAGCAATGCCTTTTCTGATCCCTTCTTAAAGCAGCTCTTTCCATCTGTCTAGCCAAGCTTTCCTCTGCTTGTATGGGCCAACGATTAAGTCTTAAATGGAGCTTCAATTGATACCATGTGGGATATCTATACAGAGGTTCATTGTGTTGCTAAATTCCAGCCAAGACATTTATCAACTCTGACTACTGCTTACTTCAAAAGGGAAAAACACCTGGATATTTACAGGTACAAATATTCCTACACTGTGTTGCCTTCTCGAGTAAGTACAATAATTAGACAGTCCAATTTCAAAGATGCACAATTCACTGTAAGATCTTCCAAACAAGATACAGGATCAGACACCAAGCTCATTCCAGAGAGCGTGACTCAAATGAGTACTGCAGAGGATGAGCTGCACGACTTTCTGCACATTCAGAATCCATCCCACAACTTATCAATTAATGGGTGACCCACACTTAAGCACAGTATGGCTTGCCAGCAACAGTGGTTTTCAATTGGGGCTTATGAGGTCATGACTGAGCAATTTTGACACTGGCAGAACACAAACTGCACACACACCCCCCTCATATACACTCACAGCAACTTCTTTAAAGAAGTGTTCCTGGTTTTGTCATCATTGCTTTTAACAGTAGCCGAGTTTAGAAGCATAAGCAAGATGTAATATCCAAATGCCAAACACTCTCGACAAAAAATACTAAAGCCAATTAGAAAGTAAATCTGTTTTATTTCCCCTCCTCTTTTTTGTGGTCTTTAGTTTAAAGGTCACTTTGTATTCCTAGTGAGGCCACTTACAGTATGTTAATAACTGACATTTCCTCTTCTAACATATAATGCAGGCCTGATGACTGCTGTGCACTAAAGATAAGATGTGAAACCAATAGTTCTCATAGGAAACTAGTGTTTCTAGATCATGCAAATCTCCTAACTCCAGTGCTTGTTTAGTTTTTAACAAGGTCTTGCTCATTCCTAACCTTGATCAAAAAAGTGTTTCCACATGGCAGTCAGACTCATGCCAAGTATAGCTACACACAGAAAGTTGCCTGACTTAATCAAGCAATGCTGGAGACATGAAATGAATATTTAGCAAGGTCAAAGTCAGACTGCTCTTTGAGAAGCAGCAATTGCTGACAGTTGAATGAGCAGCACACAAATCTGGGATCCTATTTTAATACCTACATATTTTCACTATTTGTCATCCTGTTAACAAAACTGCATTAAAGCACAATATTAGAAATCTAAGAACATTTTTATGGAAAGGATAAAATCTACTGTATATTTATGCATGTCATAAAGCCCATAATGTATCTTGCATGAAACCATTTATCTTCATTTCATAGGGTCACAACAAGTACACACTACTTTTCCTTCAGGAAGCCTGTGGCATGTCGAGCCAGGCATCAGTCATAATAAGAAAGACAAACTTATTTCATTAAAAAAATGGTGCATGAAGTAAAATGGAAAAGTCCAAATTTTTTAATTAACAGGATTGTGAGCATCGCTTATCTTCGAAAACAGCAAATTGGAATTAATCACATTTCAAGACCAAGTTAATATTCTCTCTCTCTTCTACAAAATGACTGTGATTGATCTAAATCTAGTTATTTCATGCAAAACTAGGTTAAATACTGTAGATCTTTATGACCACACAGAAAGCATTACCATGACAGACTGTGCTATTGTATTTCAGCCGCCGTGAGTCCAACCGCAAGCGATCGAAACGGGGAAAAATCTCCAAGCCTTGAGAACAAAATGTTTGCCTGGTAACTTTTCTACAGGAACAAATTACTGACTTGCCTGGGCATCCAGGCCCAGTAGGAATGCCATCCATCACGCCCCCTTCTCTCCCTGGTGTGCAGGAGGGCACAGCAGCCAAGGACAAGGCACCCACCCCACAGCACAGACATTGACAGGCTGCTGCCACCTCTGACTGCTCCACAGAGGGTCACTGAGGCACCAGGGCTCCTAGCACGTGGCCTTTCATGCCCTCTTTCTTAGGGAGGGCAGTAGCAGCCCCCTCACCTGCTCCAGGTGTGGCCACAGGACCAGTAGGCACCTTTCTCCATGAGAAGAGATGTTAATCCTTAAGGAGGTACCTTTAGGGAGGCACCTGAAGTCTCCAGGTCTGGGCAACTCTGCTCATGAGCACAGAACTGTCAGAAATTATACCACCTTGTATATTTGTATCTAATCTATATCTTGTTTTGTTTTGGTTTTTACACACACATAAATACACATAATTTATTTACTGTCTGCATGTACTGAAACGTGCTGGTATCTCAGTATTGCTATAAACCATTCTAGCTCTGTGGCCATGCAAAACACTGTTAACATCTCAGTAATTGGGGATAATGAGGAGCAATAACATCATAAGAAATTATGACAAACATAATTGCAAACCTTTTTTTGATTTGTATGTTATTTTGTGCACATGCACATAACAAAGCTTCTTTATAGCTTATCTACCAATATGTAACATCACAGTTCAATAGCCTGATTTCAGGGTTTATCAACTGTCTGAAGCCAGTGTGAACAAAGGCCAGATTTGTTTGCACATCAAAAAGGAGCAATGTACTGTCAAAAGAGAGATCTATACAACATCCAAAGAACAGGCAGCAAATGCTGGTTTTACTGAGGAAAGCTGGTGACTGGATATTTCTGAGATGTAAATGACTTCTTATTTGGTGAGCCTTCCAGTTAGATGCTGAGAGTGCAGCTCACCATTTCTCTGCTCAGACTCTGTAAAGATTTCCCACCCCTCCAATTCACTTTTGTACAAAATCTTACAGAACTTCCTGCTAGCAAGAAGGCAATAGCAGGGATGTGGCTGCATGAAGATAATCAGATTCCTGAGGGAGCAAAGGTCCTCATTTATTTTTTTTTTTTTTTAAATCCTCAGGGGAGTGATTTTCTCCTAACACACACAGCCCCCTACCCTATTGTGTCTTACTGCTTAATTAGCTACTGGATGAGATGTAGTTCTGTTTGCACCAACTTTATGTCTACTGTAATTGCCCTGAGTTGCAGTTCCAAGAAGAAAAATTGATCAAATAACTACATATTTTGTTTGATTAATAATGAAAAAAATCATTAAGGGATTAAAGTGAAACCATTTCACTCCTGTTGATCATGTTCAGCAATTTGAAATTATTTTATGATCCTGATCAATGTAATTAATGAGAATGGCTGTTAATTAGTTACACTAGCAGGTGGGCCACGTAAAATGTATTCTCTTAATGCCATAGAATATCATGCAATTAGAATTTGGGTTAATTCTGTAGCATTCCCAGAATAAGAGTTTAAAAAACTGCCCAGGACCACGGTCATTGAATTTTCTGCACACCCACCACACAGACACACTCACACACAAAATGACTGTCATAAAGGCACCACAGACACACACTTGTTTGGAGATTTAGGACCATAATCAAACATCCTTCTTTTTGCAACTGTCATCTTTGATACAAGTCCCCATGCTCTCTCACAGCAAAGTCCCCTCTTGGTACACAGGAACAAACCAGGTTTCAGTGCAACTTGGAGCTTCACTCTCAGCATCTTGTTAATTCAGTCACTCTCATCTGGTCCTTTCTGGGCTCCCCCCAAGGAGAGGGCTTTTTTTTCAGGAGAAATAACCTCTAGGGTGTGAGCTGAGACAGACAATAAAAGCGTTAACTGCTTAGCAGTGCTATGCAGCTAATTAGCAGTATTATGAGTTTAAGGGTGGTTTTGATAATCACAGGGCCTGTGAGGGTTCCCCATCCCCTAGGAACACAGGCAGATTAATACTTTTTCTTTCTTTGAGGAAAAAAACAAAGCAACAAACTGAATTGTGGAAGAATGCATGTATTTATTTATATATGGTGGGATGCAGTTCAGGTTTGCGTTTCCTGTAGGACCAGAGCAGACAGTAAAACATTACCCAAACTGAGGGAGCAGCAGAGCTCCTAGAATTCCTCTCCAGCCAGTTTATGGATTGGGTCTAAGCACTGCAGCATCTGGGGAGAACAGGCAGTCTCACAAAGGCAGAGGCCATTTCTGAAGCACACTGGTCTATTGACAAGGCAGCTCAGAGAAAGGGAGGTCTGGGCACATTGACAGACTGGGGCAGGACGAGGGCAAGAGGGGATCCACCAGAGCTGAGCACAAAACTTCTGCCCCTCTTTTTCCAAGAAGAACTTGGTGAGAGTCAATGACAGCCCTCCTTGCTCTGGTTTGTCCAACATCTGCAAAGGCTTTTCCCCTTTTCCTCTCCTGTGCTGTGCTCTACTCGTAATATCTCCATGAGCCTGTGTTTAGAATCTCAATATGACACCCATTTGGCTACACCTTGTAGTCACACACAACCACACTGCTGTACTAAGACATAGCTACATCTGATAACCATTAAACTTCAAATATTTCTTTAAAAAACATATGGCCTTGCGGTTAAAAAAATAACCACAGTCAATCAAACCATCACAAGTCATCCTTAAATATCAAAATGACAAGTAAGATTAGAACTTACTCTTTGCATATTAAGAATATCCAAGATTAGAGACTCCAAAGGCAGAAGTGATTTAGTGACACACAACTGAACGTGCAGCCAAGCTGTGTTTGCTGTTGGCAGGGGAAATTCCAGGTGAGCTTGAGCTCCTGATGAATCCCTGACATGCTGGGTCAGTCCATGGCCCTGAACTACACTGTTTGCAGAAGGCTTTTTGCACTATTATCATCAGAAAGAAGGCAAGAGCTGTCTCCCTTTGAAAAAGGCTGACATATCAGTGAAGGAACAGACAGCAGAGCAAAACTACTGTGATGAACCTTAGGGGTAAGCAATCCCACAAGAGCCTGGCTCTAGCAGGACTCAGGTTTAACAATCTCTTCAATGGCTGTGACACCCCATCACCAGGGACACTGGGTATAAGAGGAAGGGCTGTGGTTTAGAGAAAGTGCTCCCCAACAAAAAGAACAATTCCCTGTTTACAAAAGAATAATAATAATTTTTAAAAAAACAAACATCACCATTATTTCTAGAAGGTCTTAAAGGTAACCTCAATGGACTGGATGCAGATTCTGTGGAATGAGCCTCAGTCTTTACCTGCTGGTTCCTACACTAAATATTACATGTACATAACTGTCGGCCTGAGCCAGTGTATATTGGCCTCTTCAGATGAAAGAAAATTGGTGTCAGCAGCCTCCTGAGCACATTTTAATAATCAGCCTGATCATGGGTGCATGGCAGCTGCTCGATTGATGGTGTTAGACAGCGAATAAAGAAAGATGCCAGCAGTGCCCTCAGATCTGACATAACGAGGGAAACATCAGTCATTTGGCTAAAAGGCTCATAAAGGCTCCATCAGCTGTGACACAGGAGTCTGTCTTATGCAAAGCTAATGAGGAAATGTGGCAGCGTTTGCATTCTCTTTAGACAGTAACAAGTTGCGAGTGAGCTGCATTTTAGATGAAAAATTCAGTTGAAAACAGGGCAGTTTTCATGATCTTTGCCTAGATAATATCCTGATGTCTGGGGCAGACTGTTAGAAATTAAAAGATTTTTGAAATGGTTTTAGGACAGCCACTGCCAGTCCCAGTAGCCTGTGTATTGAGTCCCAATTACTACTGTGTGTACTTAAGGATTAGCTCTTCTGATTAGAGTTTGATCACCCTCATATTTCCCTTAAACTATCATTTGACAAAGGAATTGTACAATACTACTGATCCCCAAACTTTGGTCTTTGGTTGATTGACAGGTAAGGTTGCATTGCTGAAGGCAAACAAAGTAAGACATAAACATGATATGTGATTTAACTTTGTGCTTTTTCTTTGGGTTTTTTTTTTTTTGGTTTTTTTTTGTTTGTTTTTTTGATTTATGGCACTTTCCTGTTCCCTCTTGATTTCTAGGCAAATCTTTTAAGACATTCCTTTTTGATTTTTCCCAGATTTGTTCTGGAACCAACCAAATATAAGGCCCTAAATTATTTTGTTTGCATTCAACTCTGCAAATTTGAATCGCTTTCAATTCTCTCTAAAATTCTCTTCTACACTCCTCCCTAAGAATAGGAAGACGGGGGCTATTTTCTTCTTCATGGCCAACTGCAACTAAAAATTCAATGGCTTTGTAAATTGAGATTCTAAATCATAACATGATGCACACTATGCTTGTGATCCACCACGGATCTCAGACTCCCTTTGATTCTGGGGACCTCTGGGTGCCCTTGCCCACCAGGACTGGGCACAAACAGGGCTCTCCATGGATTGATGCAGACCTGGATGGGAAGCAGTGCAGACACAGCTGCACAGCCCAGCCCTGGTGCAGGCCTGGCTGCTTTGTGCCCCTCAGGGCTTGGGAAGCAGCAGTTTGGAGTCATTTGAGAACACTGCCCGTGTCTCCTGTGTGAATATTTTAAAGCAGTGGCTCTTCAGGAGGGTACAAGCAGCTCACCCTGCCCCTGGATTGGGTTGCAGATCCAGCCTGTGAGAACAGCCTGCCCTGGAGCTGTCAGAAGGGTTGCTTTGGAGGGTAAGGTAACAGGAGGGAAATGGGGAAGAAGAGACTCACAGATGAACTTTCGCTTTCAGTCAGATTTCCATTTCTAACAACTTCTCCCATTTCAGTTTCCCAGCATGTTGATATATTACACTAATTATAAGAACGACCTTCTCCCCTTCTACATTTTTTCTTCCTTCCACTGCTCCAGTCAATAGATTTACAGTCTGATGTTATTTCTCTGTATGTCATGAGAGCCATTCCAACAGCAACAGGGCATCATGAAAAAAGCAGTCAAAAGGTAATTAGAAATCTTGCTGAAATGTTATGTTTGTTACGTGAGGATTACAATGAATGATTCAATGAGCCTCAAAGTTCATCCTTAACATTGATAAGTGGGTTTCTGCCAAGAAATGCACAGCTGGTGACAGCAGGGATTCAGGGTTTGGGAGGGACACACACTTCTAAGGTGAAATTGGAGACAGGGATTAGAATCAGAGAAAACAAAGGAGGTCTTTATTCCTGGAAATGTTAAAGTCATTTTTCAGTGGCAAAGGAAATGCCATTTTTATAGCACATACCTAATCTTTCCCCTAGTTTTGATAGCAGATGTTGAGTTACATAGGTACAAAGTGGGATTCCAGAGCTAGAGCAAAGAAAGTGGCCAGCAGGTTTTCTGACTTTGTTCCCCAGCCACAACGGTACCACATCACACGGTGCCCTGCATGTGCCACATTGTCTACTTGTACCTCTAGCTCCACATCAACTAAGCACCTAGAAAAATAAAATACTGATAGGCAGGGTTAAGCTGTCAAAAAAGAGTTCCCAGCACCCTGGAACTGCAGATGTGCAGAAGTTACCCACAGGCCCTAACATTCTATTCCACTGTTCCTGCCCAATGTTACAATGCTAATTGCCACAGGAATACTCCTGAAGAGGCATTCTGCTGAAATAACTCCTAGGAGGTTGTTTCCAAACACTCTCTATTGCTCTAAGTAATGTTTCTTTTTTTCTTAGTGGTCCATCACCAATCTGCATTTTTTCAGTCCTCTGAATGACCATTGCAACAAGTTTCAAACTAATACCCGCAGATTGCAGCTGCTATTAAAGTTAATTAATTAATGTTTCTGAAGAGTCTTGAGGTTCTTGAATGGAAAGTCACACATATGTCAGTGCTTCACTGATATTAGAGGAGGCAAAAATACACGTTTTTCTTATGAAAATTAATTCTCTGTCCTCTTTTAAGACCTCTGTACTGTAAACTAACTTTGCCTAGCTGCTTTCTATATAGTAATGATTTACAGACAGTAATACCTTTCCTGGAAAGAGACTCCAAAATTGCACCAGCACTTTGGAACACCCTGTCAGCATCAGAGTTACACTGCAAATGGCTTAAGCACATAGTTTTTTAACAATAGGGCTTTATTTCTGCTGAAAGTTAACATCACTGAGGTATTTCACTATTATCTAACTCCATTCGCACTTACATTTGCTTGATAATGTGGCTTTGCCAAGTTATACTAATATAAATTATGGATTATTGTTTTGGGGAATATACTCTTTTCTCCAGTTGTATTTTAGAGCTGCATAATTTGTACGTGGTATTCTTTGCAGCTTACTTTCTACAACGTATGTGGTACAACCACATTGCCATTTAGTACAATGTATTATAGGTTAAGGGCATATACTGCCTAGTTTGTGAGAAGCCAGAGAAATTTTCCTGAGAAATAAATGCATGCCCTAAAGCCATTTCTGCAAAATACTAAATGGTAAACAATTACAATGCTTATGCTAAGCTCTGTGTTAACAGCTGCATGTATTACAGGCTGACACACCGAACATTGATACAGCAGGGGCTGTACAGAACCTATTTAAAAGCATATTTCAAAACTTGTAACATGCCAACATGCAAATTAATAAATTTTTCTTTCCGAATGTCACCGGCGTGGTGATTTCCTGCCAGCCTGAGTGTCGTTCTCCTGAAGCAGTAAAAGTAACACAGTCAATCTCCTCTGAATCCTATCTCCCCTGCTTCCTGCAGGGTCCCTGGGAGTTTATGATTCATATTCCAAAAGCTGTATGCAGTAGCCCTTTGGGGATATATATTAATGAAGAAATTTTCTCATGCCAGAGCTGCCTCTTTATTGGAGTACGAAGGGTACAGTCTGTTCTGAGCGGCTTTTTAATTTCTCATAATTAACCCTGCCAGAATTAACATCGGTGGCATCACTGACAGAAAATTAAAGAAGCCACATCAGCAGAGTTAAAGCATTTTTCTGCCTTCCCCTCTCCCTCCTCCCCTTTTCAGCCCCCCCATTTTCTGTGTGTTTAAAGAAGAAAGTTCTCCAAGTCTGACAAGACGATCATCCTGTCATTGCACTGAGAGCCCTGCTGGGAGAGGTATGATTAGAGCATTTCCAGACTTCCCTGCCGTTAATACCAACCTATTTCAGCTCTTAACTGGCCTCGTGCCATGTAGATTTGTGGCAAAGAACCATGGTTTCAGTTTCTTTTGCTCTATGAGGTACAGTGCTCACCTGGTCTCCTCTGTGAGCTGATGGAACCAAGATCTAAAGCCCTCTGCAGCTTTCAGACAGCTTCTTCTACTGACAATGTATTAAAAGCCAGATCAGCTGTGCTTTGAGTCTCTTTAATCTAGCTTCATACCAGCCCCTTTTACACAATTCTGGGCAGAAGATGAAAACATGCTAGGAACACTAAGATACCCAAACAAACACATTTTTTTCTTCTGTTCAGCCAGAAATAAATGTGTTAAGTTTCGATATTCCTGCAGCCACAGCCACTTAAATATAGAATTTCAGAGAAAGAGACAAGGGATGGACTATCAATGTCCTACCTGATTTTCTCCACTGCATGTCCGAGAGGAGAGAGGGATCCTGGAGAAAGCCCAAGGTGGTGATTGCCATTACAAGAATTACAGTTCAAGCCCTCCTGTCCCATTTGAGTGCTCTGAGCATCAAAGCCCTAGAGGTCAAAACTAGATTGGCTCACCTAAATATTTGCCCCATTGTTTGATCTTTTGCTGAAAACTGAGGGATTATGAAGCTGAAAGGCCTACCAAAGGCAAGATATGATAAGACTGCTGCTCTTAGAGTCGCATAGGAAGCAACAGTGGATGAACCAAAAAACAATTTTCTTCATTCATCTACCTCCTGATTTCCATGGAAATCACATTTGCTGATCCTCTTATTCCCTCTCTATAATCATAGCCCCTCTTTAGCAACGTGATCATGGTCATCACTTTGCTTTCTGCAGGGGAGAACCTAAGGCACGTACATCTTTGCACATGATCACACTGGGCACTGGTGATTTTAAAGCCACAAGGAGAATTTCCAGTACTACCCTGCTACCCTGCCTTGTTTCATATTGCCTTCTTCCCCTGAGCCAGGCTTTGCATCCCACTTAGAACTTCCAAGTGTTAAAACATTTGCCTGCACTTCAAAATATAGGATGTAAATATAGGATGAAAAATTTGCATAATACTGTATGCAAAGCATCTTCCATTACCTGCCATAACGTTACAGTAAACATCAACCTAAAAAACCCAAATCCACAAAGCCAGGAATATTTTCAGAGACCTTAAGACCAAGAATAAGGATTTCCATCAGCAGGGGGTAGAGGTCAGGGAGAACACCGTGGCTCTGAGCAGGCATGTGACAGCTAGCAGAGGTGCACACACACACTGCCCTCGACAAACCACAGACTGCACTGTAAAACTGCAGCTGGTGCAGACTGGGAATGTGCCAGTGCAACCAGCATGAGGATATGCTTCCTGCATTGTCATCTCACTTGATAGGCACTGCTGGAACACAGCCTGTGAGCAATTTCAGTGTGCCACAGAGCCCACCAGAGGGAAAGGCTCTGATTTATATTCAGCGGTCTGAAAGGTCGCAGCGATGATGGTGCTGCAGATTACTTGCAGATATGACAGCAGCATCAATTTCTTGAGACTATAATATTAAGTGTTTGTGTGTGTCTCTGTACATAAAAATATATGTATAGTCCTGTGAGGAGGAAACTAAATTGCTAAATAACTTTCTGCATTAAAACCAGGGACGATTGGATTTTTGCAAAAGCTGTCACTATTTTAGACTTTTTCTATGATTGGGGATGCAAAACAACCCTGAGAGGGAGAGAGTTTAGGACAGTACTGGCTCCATGAATGTCTCAGTTCACAATGGAAGAGGATGGTATGCAACACCAAAGGAACTGGACACCTGCCTGAAAGGGAGCAAAAAATGAGAGCTGAATATGCTCTGAAGACAAGCTCTTCATCAGGTTATAATCCCCATGTAACTCCAGCTGAGAGTTTTATGGGAATGTCAGTTTTAGTCATCACTTAATTGTCCTGCATGCACCTACAATCCTGGATCCTATTCTTGTCCACCTTTAACGTCTCTGATCTATCTAAAAGTCTCAGCATTTCAATTAACTACCTGTGACTCTTCCCAACAAACATTACAGCTGAGATTATCCAGTGCAGGAAATTCTGGGGTTGAGTCTCGATGGTCCTGAGGGAATTCTGAGAGGTTTCCAGTAACTGATATTCACACACCCTTCTGAATTGGTCCTCTTGATTTTTTGACTATTTCCAGTACTAACATACATCTTTTTAATGGTCTACAGATGGATAACTTAGCTGCAATTGCTGCAGCATAACAAGCCAGGAAAGAGGGAATACGCATGAAAAGAAACAATTTGAAAAGAAAATTTGAAAATAAACAATACACATGAAAAGAAGGCAAAGAGTGCTCAGAGCAACTGGGAAGGTATTTAGAGGTTAGGGTAGAAAAATCTCTGAAGCCATTTCTTCTGTGTACAGCTGCAGTTAAAGAAACAGCAACAAGGACACAGAGATGCACCAACCAAGGGCTGCAATACAAATCATAGGAAGCAAGGTGATTTCTCTAATAACCACTTCACAACTGGAATTCTGTCCACAATTTTAAGCATCACACAGATAAGTTAATTTTACTGTAGAGGGCGTGCAACTTCAGAAACCTTGACTAACCTTGGGTACTTAAAGATCTCATGTCGAGACAGGCCAAAGTGATTGAATTTATTCTTGCTAGGAAAGAGATAACTTTGAAATGACTGAACGGAAATATTTCATTTCAGATTAGGAAAAATTTTCATATAGCACAGAGATGTGGGAGATGGGGAGAAGCTGTTCATTACCAGTTAAAATAAAATAAAGCCAAAACTGTGGCCATCATTTCACATTTGGAAATAAAGAGCCAGTATCTGCTATCAGTGACAGCTATAAAAGTCTCATTGATTTCAATGAAAGCTGCAAGTGTGCATCTAATTGAGGAATCTGGATCACAAAATGTAAAGAAAAATCATTTTGCTTAGAGAGTAATGAATATGCCATATTATGCTGCCAAGTAATATTACTGCCACCAAGTCTCAATGAGTTTATGAAACAGATTGATATTTTTATTAGTAGAGAGTAGATTGAAAGAGAGCGACAAAACAAAATGAGGATGAAAAAAGGTAAAAGAAAGCAGGCTTACTGGGCCAAATGGCTTTTTCATGTCCATAAATTGCTAAGTGTATTTCTAATTAATTTCCCAATTCAAACAGTCAGAAATAAAAAAAACAAAAAACAGGCTTTTGAGTGTGCTGTGAACTCAGGAAAGACTCTGTAGACTTGGGCAAATAATAGTATAAAATGGTTTATGAAACCAGAGGGTTTATGGTCTATAAATAACTTCCATGTATTTTTTATTCTTTACACGTACAATATTACTGAGGACTGGATGATAGCTTTTCACTGCTGCCTGGTTGACTTCTTCCACACACACACACCCAAGGTAATGATGATATTGATCCTGAAGAGACATTTTTTGAGACAGATAAAAAAGCCACACAACTGAACTAATAGAAAGGGCCTAGCAACTTCAGTGGTAAAGCTGTGGTCCTTTAAGTGAACAGCAATTGGCCATACAGTTCAAAACCTACATCCTAATAACTTCAGGGGTCTAGGATGAAAAAAAGAAAAAAAAAAAGGGAGGAAAAAAGAGTAAGCCATCTAAAAGATTACTTATGGCAGTTAGTGCCTTTTACAGCCCTTCAGCTAGCTAACATATAAATTTTTAGGAATCCAAGTATTATTTAAATTAAAAAAAAATACAAAAGATACATGTATTTGTCAGTGTAAACAAGAGACTCACTGAGAAAATGCTTCTGATCTTTAGATTTACAGCATGCTCTTTTTTGGCTAAATGTGCAATTCAAAACGTGCCTAATTCCTAAAATCCATATATGTGACACTGCCTGGGTTTCCATGACTACTGCTCTGAAAACCATATTAATTATTCAAGAGGTCCATGCCATTCTCCCTGTGTTCCATAAGGAATGCTGGGAAGCACTGTCTGCCTTTATAGAGCAATACAGATATTTAAAAGGACTGCATCACTGGCTCTAAATACCACAGATATTTTCTTACAGCACCATGACATCTGCATGATAGGTCCCATAAATATTATCCAAACACTCCAGTGCATCAGCACAGAAAGAAAAATGAAAAAAAAACCCCAAAACAAAACCTCCAAACCAGAAAAACTCTCCTCTTTGGCTTTTTTTCTTCTGTTTCAGCAATCTTCAAAAAGGTGCTTTAATTCTAGTCCCTGTTTATCTCCCTGATATAATCCTATTTTAAACAAAGTCAACTAGCATGCATGCAGGAGGGATTAATCGCCCGTGTTTTTCTAGAGGATATCGTTTCAAATGGTGAGACATTAAATCAAATTTCTCACATCAGCTGTGACTAAGCAGCTGTTTGCCATATCTGTTGATCTCTGTGTATTTTAATAACCATAATCAGCGCAGAGAACATTCTTTGCAGATAACACTATCAAAACAGGCTGTAACAAAGTCAGGAATGTCAGTGCTGGAGCAGCACACGCCGCCGTCCTGTCACAGCGGAGAGAGCAGTGCCAGTCACACCACAGCAGCCCTGGCACATTGTGGGGCCAATTACCCAAAGGCAGAGAGGAGAGGAAAAGTGGGCCAGATCCTCCTCTGGTGGGAGCAGAACAATGGAGTTATCCCAGATTTATACCTGTGTGGCTGGAAGGGTAATCTGGCCCAGCATCAATCTTGCTGGGAGTCGCTGGGGATCTCAGATTGGCATATGTGTCATACTCAGGCAGCCCTTATGGGAAAAGTCCATAGGATGTGAGAGAAAATGAGGGCTTTTCTGTAGAATTTTGTAAGTCAAACCACTATAGAAAATGCCAAGATTATGTTTTAGATTATTATATTCTAGATTTCAATTAAACACTCTCTATCCCTTCCATATTTTAGCTGCAAAAATAATATTCTTTTTTTTAATGACTACATGCTTAGGGAATATTTTTCTGCTAAAGGAAATGTATTTATTTTTTTCTTTCCAGAACCTTCAAGTTCAGCTCTATTACATTCTCCAGTAACATCTACAGCATGTCTGCTGCACATGCTGTTGTTTTTTTTTACCTAAAGTGGGGATTTAACTGGTAAGGTGAATCTGAATTTCCCCAAAGCAAGGATACAGCCCTGTCACCACATAAAAAAAAGTGAACAACAGTGAAAACAAGCTCCAGATTCAAAGCCTATCGAAATCACAATACCACGAACACATTCCTGACTGACACTCCCTGAGCATGATCAAATACACAACAGTAAACAAACCAAAAGGTGCAGGAATATTTTCAAGCCTCAGAACCACAGGAACCCCCACTATGCCTAAAGCTCTCCCCAAGTCTTGTCTCTTTACAGTTCATCTTTTCAGCACATCCCATTGCCCAGGCTGGTCAGCAGCCTGACGTGGGCCACAGCACGGGGGAGGTGCAGGAGCAGGACCCCAGGCTGGGATGGGAGTTTTGTCTGAGACCTCCCACACCCTCCAGCACTGACCCAGCCCCTCTCCACATCAGTTCATGCGTGCTGGATGGAGATCTCTGCCCCTCGGGCTGTGCACAGCACTGAGCACAGCCCTCACCCTCCCCCAGCTCAGCTCTGGCACCAGGACATTGTTGTGATACAGCCAATACACTGCTACACACAACCAGCATTTCCACTTGCCTATTTTCAGGGGTTTGTTTTTTTAATCTTCCTCCCAAACACATTTCACTAACAGGGCACCATCATTACTATTATTATTTACTATTCAGATTGCAGCTCCAGCGCCCACAGTGAGCTTTCTTTATTACTCCCAAGTTCTCACTTGCCATATAAAGTGCTCCATCGAAATACAGATAAAAAGTAATTTCCTCAAGAGCAAGGTGTGAACTGAGCATACTTAATTGTGCACTGTTATATCAACTGTATAATGTTGCAATAAAATTCCAAAACAATGTGATTAAAAATTATACCAAATGAGGATACCTAGGTGCCATAGCCAGTCAAAGCACATTTATCCAATCTAAATTATATGCTAAGCAAATAAAATAAACATGCAATTTGCTAATTAAAGTGCACTCTCATGTATCCTGTAACCACCATAAATTATACAGCAACATTTAATTTTTTGACTGTTTAGCAATGTTTATGACTGCTTTACTAAATTAAACACAGAACGAAGGGGGCAAATTAGTAGGAAAGCAGTGCTTTTCCCCATTTCCTTTCAGATTTATTTTTTCCATACTTCTGTTGTTCTGGTTTTTAATAATTGCACCTTCCCATATGTTCATTTTACTGTGGATTTTCTCCTTTTTTACTTCCTAAGTTCTATTCAACGCTAGCTACCTGCTTTTGCAAATTCTCACCAGTATGGAAGCCAGCTTATCTTATTTGAACAATTCTTTCATAAAAACTCCATGCTCAAAGTCCCCACGTTTGGACAGTGACAAGAATGATGGGTTTTCCCCCCCAAATAAGACAAGGATATCTCAATCCTTTCATTTCACCCAAAAGTCACTGCCCAAATCCCAATGACTGGGTTCAAGTCAAGGCTGTGAGCCTTCCATCACCTGGAGTAAAATGCTGAAGGCATTCCTGGACTCCACTCGAGGGGAACTGTGAACACTTGGGGTTTGTTTTCTTTCAAAATCTACAAAAAGTCTCAGACTCTGTTTGCCTGGCAAGCAGTTCAGCTGTGTTTTAGACTTCTGACAAACAAGGTTTTATCCCAGAATATGGCCAGCTAAAGAGAAGGAGGAGTGGGGGACAGAAGCCACTGTTCAATCCCTGAGTCTGCCCTTTTCTACAACAGAAATAGTTAAGGGATGGATCTGACTCTTGTCCCAGTTTCTTGCTTCCCCATTTACCACCCTCTTCTTCTCCTTGCACTCATATGGAAGGTAAAATATCAATAATTCCTTACTATGGATGTAAAGCAGCTCATTTTCAAATTCACACCCAGCAACCAAATATTAAAATTCCTCAAAATTTTCTACCTACCTGAACTTCAGAGACCATTTATGACTAATGTGCTCTTTTAAAATGAAAAGTACCAGACCACAGGACAACCTTTGCAGTTGGCCCTCAGCTCGAGCAACAGAAGATTATCAACCCAGTGGTATCAGCACCAGAGCTGATGTTTGGCTCCAGGAGTGACCTGCAGGCTCCCCCAACCCCTACATCCCACTGGCACACCAAATCCTCTAGAAATGTGCAGTTGGTCACACAATGTCTGGCCTTCCTGGGTCGCAGTGCTCCTCAGAGAGTTTGGCAGACTCTGATGCATTCAGAAATGCAATTCCAAACCAACACGCAATTGAAAGAGTTTTATGCAATCTTAAAGATGATTAAGGGCAAGAAAACCTTTCAGCTGAAGCCAAGGGTCACTCCAGGAAGCCCCAGATAGCTGTATCCAAATGGGGTACAGAAACTGCTACTGAGAAAAGCTTCTCACAGAGGTGAAAGTGCTTTGCTGGAAATGAGCAACGTTAACATCTAATGTCAGTAAATTCATCCAAAAGTTAGAAGCTTTGCTGAGCCATTTTTTTCTAGAATATCCTAGAATTGAATGCTGTCAGAAACTGGTCAGCAGATACTCTGCACAGAGGAGGGCTTCTAACAACAAAACAACCGAGAAACAGTTCCTCTACCTTTTAGTTGCACTTGAGAATAATAATATTTTTTCTTACATGTCTTCCTTTCACAGCAACTGAGATGAGTGAATCTGTACTTTGTTCTTTACAGATGCCTTTTTAATTGGTATTACTTTGCTGGGAGGATCAATGAGTTACCTCAGTGGTGCCCAATTTGCAGCTTTGCTGCAAGACCTTTTCCCTCAGAAATACTCTTAAATTCCTGTCTTCAATGAAAACTGCCTCTCACTAGAACAAGGAAATAATTTTGCTATCTAATCTGCCTCCCGAAACCTTGCCTAAGGACAGCTCCTGCCTCATAGGTAATTTAGTTTTTGGGAAATGGGAGGAAAATGCATTTCTTTTTGTCTTTCAGGCCATCCTTTTTCTAATTTTTTCCTGCCGACTGGCATTTAATAATATTGCTTCTGCAATGAACAGAAAGCACTGGATTCTCTTGAAAACAAAATGTTGCAATTTAGGGGGAAAAAAGAAAGTCAATTTCTTCTTCTTACACATCCACAGAGATGTCTTAGCTAGAAAATATCCATTATGCCTTGCCCATGGGGGGGGGGATGACACCATCTCTCAAACCTCTGCTTATGCCATGCGATGTAAAATAATTTTAAGTACTAGACAGAAACAGTCCCTGCAACCCTGCAGGTTTAAGGATGAATCACAGTTTCTGCTCTCTGAACTACGTCTCCATCTGCTTTGATTTTGGGGATTGGAACTCGATCTTGGACAAAGAAAGTTGATGCCAACAGCTCATGGGGCCAGTGCCCATGAAGGAGATGTGGCTTTAAACCGAATGGCCCACGTCAGTAAATCTTGTGAGGCTGAACACTCCAGTGCAGGGACACCATGTGTGAATGGAAAGGAATCAGCAAATGCCCAGTTCAGGGGTTGTAAAATGGATTTACTTAGCATTGGTGAGGTTCTAGACTCAGTAATATTTGGTCCAGCTGTTTATCAGACCTAGCACATTTACATATGACCTTCTTCAATCCCTCCTCCCCTCCTGCCAGCTGAGGAAAATCAATAGTGCTTTGTTGTAGGGTTGTGAGAAATTCCAGAAGTGCAAGATAAGCTACTCTCTCAGTTCAACCCTAATAGCCAATGGAACTCAAGGGAACTCACAATTACCAGGGCCATGGCTCACTATTTCTGTGGTATAAAGCCTTAAGAATATTTTAATGCTGGAAAAAAATAGTTGCTATCCTTTCCAAATTTCTTTCTGCAAGACAGTTACATATGATGTCCTGGGAAACCTTCATATGAGGCCTGAACTTTTGGACAAATGGAATAAGAAGGTCTCTCACCTCCTTCTTCTCCCAACAGTAAAGAGCAAACCTATTTTAAAGTAAAAAAAACAGTGGTAGAAAGCATTTTTAATTAATTCCCAAATTACTTAGAAGAGCCCACTTTATAGGGATTAAAAAAGCAACTGAGTTACAAAAGAATTCAAGCATCTTATTTGTGGAGCAGGATTCATCTCTGTTTTACCACTGTGAAGCCAAAGGAACACCACAGGGCTGAATTGTATTACACCAGGCTTCCCAAAAATGAAGATCACAGCCCTGCCTGTTGACCTCTGCGGGATTTTTGCCTAAGTGACGACTGCAAGATAAAGCCTTTTCATAAAAGAGGAATGAAACTGAATTTTAAAAGAAAAATGTGTAACAGAAAATGCAAGGCAATTATCTGATTACTAATAGGAAGAGGTACAGAGCCACAAAGTATAATGTTCAAGGGATTATCCAGCTTTGAACAATGCTTGCTTAACAGCTGCTACTGAACTGTGGTTTGTGTACTTGGCAGAGAGTTTCATTAATGATAATCTACAGTGTTTACAGCCCATAGGCCTCTAAATATGTTAAGAACCTTTTTTATTTGTATTTTATAATCCTTTTCCCTTATGTTTTATGTTTTTCTTGATATTTTTGAGATCTGAGGGGGTTTATGTTTCAAAATGATTCATTCTGCTCTGACAACTGCGGAGCAAGATTGCAGTAAATGTTCCCTTGTTATCAAGACTATGTATTTATAAACAGAAAGGAAAACCATCTAAATTCATACCAGGATTTGGATCACCACCAGCTAATACATTCAGATGCCAATATATAGTGCTCCATTGTTTACATGCTAAAGTAAATGTCAAACAGAGGTGTCTTTGCCAGTTACTAGATATTCCTCAGTCACTCCTTGGATCTGTCAGGTTGCAGCAAATTGAAACTGCCTTATTTTTGACATTGCATGCGACCTGAACTTCATTTAGAGGAATCCTGCAATTATTTTAAAGGTACAGTATTGATTAAGACCTAGTTTTGCTTTAAAATTTGGTTTTCAAATGCTTCCCTGATCTGTTCTCTATGGCAACACTTCGGTAACATCAGGAAAACAGAACATAATTAAGAATATAATTTTGTTGTGGAGGGCATTATGTATTATGCAGTGCAGTAGGAAGATCATCACGATTCAAATGCCAAGTCACCCAGTCCTGGCTGCAATGCTTCGAGCACACGCTACCTCAGTGGCCACGACTGTCACGATGAAACCAAAGGAGATTATTACATCAAGGCAATTAGCACAGCTAATTCTGACACAGGGCACCACACTTCTCTCCTTGAGCCTCTCCCTTTCTTTTGTGCCCTCGTGGGGATGGGATGGGATGGGTGTGACTTTGGTGGCACTCAGAGCCTCCTGCCAGGCTGGGCGCCCCAGGGATGTGGCCCTGCAAAGGCTCCCTGCACCCACCAGTGCCAGCCAGGGCTCCCAGGGCTGTGTGAGCCCTGTCCCAGCTGCTGCCACAGCCCCAGGGACACTGCATCCCCACCCACAGGAGCTCCCTGGGCTGTGTGAGCCCTGTCCAGCTGCTGCCACAGCCCCAGGGACACTGCATCCCCACCCACAGGAGCTCCCAGGGCTGTGTCAGCCCTGTCCAGCTGCTGCCACAGCCCCAGGGACACTGCATCCCCACCCCTAGGATATCCCAGGGCTGTGTGAGCCCTGTCCAGCTGCTGCCACTGGCCCAGGGACACTGCATCCCCACCCCTAGGATATCCCAGGGATGTGTGAGCCCTGTCCCAGCTGCTGCCACAGCCCCAGGGACACTGCATCCCCTCCCACAGGAGCTCTGGGGCTTTCATTCTGGCCCTCCCAAGCACCAAGCTGCTGAGCCAGCCTCACTAAAATGTACACTTGAAAGAAATCCTCTCCCCTCCTGATCACTATTGGTTTCTATAGAAACAAGAAGGAACCTCTGTTCTTCTCTAAATTTTTCCCCTAATGCTTTCTGCAGACTGTGTGAAACCAATTTTTTTTCTAAGGTTTTTTTTTTTTATTATTTATATTTTATTTTTTAGACTCCACAGCCCTCCATTTCTAACGTATTTCATCCAATTAAAGAACAATAGATTAGATAAAAAATGGGCACGGGGTTTAAATTTAAAGCAACTCAATCCTATGCATTAACTATCTGTGGTCAATCCATCTCTCCTGGGTCATTTTATGACTCAAGCATTTGAGAGTAAATAGTTTAAAACAACGGTACATCACAAGAGTTAAAAGGGGTCAAGAGGATATTTACTTAACCACTAGTTGACTTTTTAACTTAGAAATATTCCAGCAGTTACTGTATTTAAATGAAATCCATCTCCTCAGCATCCCCATAAATTATTCTAAAACTCCAGGGTTCCCATCCATGTTGTGAGTCACCACCCCAATGCCTGAAACTTATTTAGAGAACTGTGATGTTTGCTTGCTTTGTTATTGTGCCCTTCTCTGGAGACTTGCATTTGCACAGGAATTGCTACAGCTTGTAAATATTCTATCTGCCTTGTTGTAATCATTACGCAAATAAACTTGCAGTCAGTCATATATATAAAAAAAATAAGGGCTGTTGAGCCATGAAAAATTGCTCTAACACAGGTTTGACATCAAAAAATTAAAGAAAATCTTTACAACAAGTAGACAACAGTAGCCAGAAGTGAAAGGAGTAATACAAAGATGTTATTTGGGATCTACTGATCTTTCTTATCACAAAATAAAGGAAGCAATAATCATTATTCACACCACGATGATGCAATTTAACGCTATTTTATAAAAACAACAATGAACACTCAATTTCAGCACACACATCTAACTTCCTTTTATTGTCAATTCATATTTACTCACACGTTTACTTGGCAAGTTTAATATTCATGCCCATACAAATCACTTACTGTAGGTAGAGAGTTGAGCTAAACAGAATAGAGGTTGATTATATCAGGTGATTGCAGATGGGACCAAATTGATTCCTGATGTACTAACACAGTAAAGTGACACACAGGACAGCTTCTGTCCACAGCTCTGAAGGAAGAATTCAGAACAAATACTGGCTCTGCTACTGTTGCTGCCACACCAGCACTGTCAGATTATCAGCAAAGATAAAAATGGGACAACCATGGAGCTGCAATCTCTGAAGTATTATTTGTTTTATCATCCTATGTTAGCCTTTTTTTTGCTTTAAACAAATTAAAATCCTTCTGCAGGTGCTAAGGATATTATGACAGTTGTAAACTGAACAAAGTGCTGTGTCAGATTCCTCCCTACTTAAACTCAAAGTCAGCACACAATTCTTGTACCACTCTATATAATGTTATGACTTTCAGCACCAGCCTTGAGGGTCTAGCACAATGTGGAGGGCTGAAGTCACCTCAAAGCCCTTGGTGGGTCTCGTTAAGGCCATTACTCAAAAAAATTCTTTTTTCTCAGGGAAAAAGGAAAAAAAATGCACTTATTTTGTTGTTTCTTTCAGTAAATAACTTGTCTCATGTTTTTTAATCTGTTTTTTCTTGTTAGATTCAACATGGCAGCTACAAATGCAAAACTAATTCAACACAGAAGTAATGAATAAAAAAAAGCCAATGTTATATTTTTTGTAAAAGTCTATCATATAAACAGCTGTTCAATATTAATTGTTTCACATTGCCAGAGAGAAGTTGTCCCATAACTAACATATTTTCAATTTCTTGGAAAAACAATCACGAAGTGTTTGCTCCATAGGCATTAATCACACTAGAAGTCATAAATTTGCAGAGGTTTTGTTCAATTTCACCATGGAAAAAGATTCTGTGTCTATAAAGAACCATTTTCAGCATTCATTCCACTTTGTAATATTTATAACAAAAAAAAAAAAGAGAGAAAAAACAAAGCCAAAAATGAAACAAAAAACCCAACAGTTCCAGCACAGACTGGCACTCCTCAAAGGTTAATATGAGAAAAGATGACTGGCTTATTCCAGCACTCAGCAGTCCATCAATGATACACTGATATTAATAAGGATGAAAATATCGAATGCCTGGTAATCTGCCAAAAAATTGTGTGGTACCTACTATGCACTTTCTCCCCGTCACTCCAGGGAGAAACATTTCTCTAGAGCTTCATGCACAGAAACTTATTTTAAGGGACATTTTGGTCAAAGTGGGGGAGAATGAAAATTTCCTGCCAAGAACCAGAAGAAACATGTGTGCCACAGCTAACTATTACTGTCATACCTGGAAAGAATTTAATATATGCTAAACTCAAAGTGAACAGATATATATGATGTAGAAGAGTGCAAGACATACATTATTAACCAATTGTTAGTTCAGAAATCTCTGTGAAAGTGCAAGAACTCCCTTTGTCAGCATTAGACTATAGTGATGTCCCTGATATGGCAGAGGGGGAAGAAAACCCACCTTATTGAAATGATACAAGTTCTAGAAGTACTAAAAAATATCAAACAAACAAACAAAACCCGAAAAAAAACCCAAAAAACCCAAAAACTTTAGAAACAGATGCAGTGGTACACTTTTTTTTTTTGGAACAGCAGAACATGCCTTCATTCTTTACCTTACTCCTGGTTTACCCTACAGACAACTGAGGGCCACCTCCAGCTCTGGTGACACAGCCAACAGAACCCTCTGCCTGTTTGCTCTGCCTGCTATTACAAGATTATGTAGCAAAACAAGAATATCCAGTTGTTGGTCATTGATTTATCTATAAAACAGTAACTGTAAAAATGATAGAAGAGGCTCTGCACTAGACAGTCTTGTGAAACAGTTTATTACTTAAGCATTAATGACCCGTTTAGAGGTCTTTACTGGTCAGGTAATGACCAGCTAAAGGAGTTAAGGGCCCGAGGCAAAGCACTCCAATAAAACCCTGCATACAGCATGTGTTTGGTTCCTCCAAATTCTATTAGGAAAGAGAAGCGTAAAGGGTAATGAAAGACATGTCCAAGAGGCACTCGTATCAGCCCTCTCATTTTATATTTGGCATAACACACATGGCCTTATTCCAGCAGCACAAATCATTCCTTGTTTATACTACCACCTATCATGGAGAAGAGCAGGGGCTACGGCCGAAAATGGCCAGCCATGATGTTAAAGAGCCTGTTGCTTTGGGCAAATAAACCTTCCTCCAGCTGACAGAACCCATCCTGCCACTGCAACCTCCTGTCCTTTGCACCTACAGAGGAGGCGTGCTCCAAAGGAGAAGGGAGCCAGGGTACCCTGCCAGGCATCTCAGCCAGCCCTGCCAGTCCCAAATCCTGCTCTAGCAGTGTTAAGGGAGGAGGGATTAAGTGATTTCTGCATTCCTGCACCATTCTGCTTGAATATGAATGCCCACTTGCCTTTGACTGGTTGCATTATGAGAAAAGGCATATTAAAACAGGAGTTTAATATTGATATTTCCAATCTGAGAAAGAACATCTCTGTGTATATATATATATATATATATATATATATATATATATATATATATATACACACACTTGCCAGTAAATTAGAAGCCAAGGGTTGGAACTACCCAGGGCCTCACTCTTGGCTTCAGAGGCAGGTAAAACACTCGGGCCCACACAACCACATCTTGCTATTACAACCCCACAGCAGCATTGATTTTGGTCCTGATTTACAGCATCATTTGTTCTTGATAAGAGCCACTTGCCAGCTCTACTCAGAAAAAAGTAAAATACAATCTAGGAGTGGAAATTAGAAACAAGAGACGATAAGAGGCTAAGAACTACTAAAAAAAAAAAAATGGGTCAAGATTCCTGTATTTGCAGGACAGCATGTTCTAGGTACAAGCAAGTTTATTTGGTCAGCATTTAATACTGTCTTCTCAACAGCACATGAGGATAAAGAGCATTCTGATGACTTAGTCAAAAAGTTACTTAATTTCACTGTCCCTTCTTTGCCTATAGTATATTTCAGTGTTTATTTTAAAAACCACTCTGCAGTGTTTACATAACTAATTGTAATAGCTTCTGTGGAGTATTTCTAATTTTTTTTTGTGTGTAAACAGCCTTTTAAGCCATGCTCAAAGCTTATTTCAGACTCTAACAATCCTTCAGAGCTATTGCAGCTAATCATATAAACACACATTAAGCCAAATTTAACTCAACTACTGGGTAGTGAAATGGTGGCTTAACACTTGCACCTTCCAGCTTTCAAGGTTAAACATCTCAGTGCTTTATTTCAGCCCATCTGAAGTGATCACAACATTCTAGGCATTTACTAAAATCAAGTTCTCCATCAGAAGTGGGCAGAGCAGAAAACATACGCCATGTTAAATAGAAATGATTATTCCTACAGCTACATATTTGGAGAGCTAAGGATACAAAAATAAAATCCAAGCCCTAACTAGAAGTTGATTCAGTGCATACAGCCAGAGGATTTCTTCATTTTTTAGAGCCAAATTACAAGTTTTTGCAACACAGGGTTAACAGCAAAAGTGCTGACACAACACTAAGTGTATAGTGGCGCCTGCAAGCAGCGCTATAATTAATCTAAGTGTACTGTCATTACACTAAACACTGCTTCTGCAGGATCATTCCAAATCATGAGCCTCTTGCTCTGTTTCTCAGATAACATGCAGTTTATTTTCTAATCATCTGCGTTTCCAGTCGTGGCATGATTTGCTAAAAGTAACATTAGGTCTCGAAGCAATGTCTTAATCAAATCAGAATCTTCTGTAAAACAAATCTTTGGCTCTTGGAGAATTAGTAACATCTAATGCCTTAGGATAGAGATGTGAAACTGTGAGCTGAAAAATGCACTGCTGGAGACCATACTCAGCCTCCTTGCTTCCAGCCCTTTACAAGCACATCTATCCAGCCTCCTACCTACACACCTCCACTTTATATGGTCATAAACCACCAATGCAATATCTAAATTATACCCTGAAAACTCCAGGTTTGAAATGGCCTGTATGAAAATTCACCTCATGTGGCTTATTCATTTCTGCAAGAACACAAGGATCTGATTCCTTTTGGATGGAACTCATTTAAACAAAGCCCAACAGCAAACACCCATAAATTAGAGCATTATTGGTATTTATGAAGAGACACATGTAAACTGAGTGAATTTTGTGTAAAAAGCCTAAAAAAAGGAAAGAAGTGGAATCTTGCATATAAAACACTAATTGTATCACAAAGTTGTTAAGTACTTTGTGAATTAATACCTTGAAATATGCATTTCAGGGAAAGAAATAAAAATGCATCTTGTCTCGAAACCTGTTTATTCACATGCATTTCAGATTCCTCTCCTAATGCCTCCCACATCCACTGAAGTTATAATGTCTTAATAAACTAAGAAAATGTGGGAACAGAAGGAATTTAAGTATTTCACAATATCTGTCTGAAGCTAGTAATTTATAATGGATATAAATTTATCCAGAATATATTCACTTTACTTCAATAAAAGCTGTATTTGAAGCGATTGTCTGCTTCAGCGAGCAAGTTACTGTGATTATGTTTACCAAATTAAAATATATACACCAGAATTATTTATTCTTTATTTTTTCATATGCAGGTGACTGATTAAAGACCAAGCAGAATTCTACAGCAGGATTTCTATAGCTGTGACTTTAACATGGAATTGATATGATGTACATTACTTTGGAGAACTCTTAGACTCTTCAGTGTAGAGCTGGGTAAATTTATTTACAGAAACTGAAAATACACAGTAAAAGTCAGTGACCAGATGAGATGCCACGGCCACTGGGCCAGCACTGGCCATGGAGTTGTTCTGCACCTTCACCCTTTGCAGAGTTACAACACTGAGAATTAGATAAAACATCTTCAGAGGCACCTGTGTTTAAAAGACACAAACACCACCAAGCAATCACTCATGCTAAAGGTTGATGTGCTGCAAAGTCAAGTCATATTTTCCCACCAGTAAATGTATTTCATCCAGTAAGCAAAGAGGACTGCAGTACACACACACACACTCAGAGAAGCCACCAAAAATGCCTGATAACTATTCTACATTCCAAGAGTGAATAATGATTACAGGCATATGGTCTCAGACCATAGTGTGTCAAAACCTAGAGGAAAGTAATATTAACAAAATAATCATACTTATTCTTTTATATCTAAAGATGGCAGTCCAGAAACATTTTAATTTAGCAGCAATTTTGCTCCCCTCCTTGTGTTGGCAGTGGCATTCATGCAACTGCACAGGCAGATAGACCAGGAAATTAATCTGGCTGCAAAGCAATTTCCCTCCCTCCCATTCCCACCCCCACAAAAGAGAATAAGCAGGACCATTCAGCTGATCTGATTCACAACATGACATCCTAAAGCCAGCAGCAGCACAAGGCAGACAGAACAAATGCATGGCTGGGGTAACACTGGAAGGCAGGACAGCATTTGTCATGTATGTGTCAGATGTAAAGTCAATGAACAAACACACCTACAATTGACAGTGTCCAGGCTGGGATATTTTAATGATGCTTACAGGAATACCCAAGGTTCATTATTCCCTTTGTCTTTTCAAGCTTTCCAACTCTCTCCTTTGGAAATTCAAACTACCTCTGGCTCAGACAACCACATATGAAACATATCACTGCAACAGCTACCAACGTGGCCCTGTCCTCTGTGCCAGCCAGCAGCAGCACATCAGGCTGTTGCTATTGAACTGGAATGGCCAAACAAACGCTGCCAGCTCTGTTACAGCCTATAGGCACACCTGCAGTTAGGGAAAATTAAATTTAACAGACACAGAGTCCACCATTTTCCTTGGCAGGGTGATTCTCTGAAGGACAGAGACCACCAGAAAGCTGCTGAGAAGAATATCTTAGGCCAAGGCCCTAAAACATTCAGAAGAAAGAGACCAAGGGTGTACTGTCCCCTGTTGGCTGAAGAAAGATGTCAGCACCAAGAGACAAGGTGGTTAAATTGTGTGCCAGTGATACTCCATCACTAGCCACACCTGGTTAACCCTCCAGGTCACAAGGGAGCCTGAGAGGACAGGTGAGCACAGCAGGTTTTGGGAGCCCGAGTCTGGTCCTCAGCTAATGCCTCCACATCTACTTAATCCGCTTGACATTTTTAACATTCTCTCCCCAGCAGCATGAAGGAGCTGCTAAAACCAAAAACCAAAGCAGCCAATGACAATGGGAAGCAAGGAGTGCTTGGGACTAAAAGCACCCCGTCGTGGTGGGGAAGCCACGGTCACCCAAGTTCTGCTGCCCCTCAAAGGCACTGTGGTCCCTCCCAGGGCACAACAGCAGCTCACAGCTGTCAGCCAGGATGAGAAATAGGAATCCTGGTGATTCTGTCCCGTTCCCACCAGCTAGAAAACACAAACACTTCTGACCAAAGACCCAACCACCCTCCCCAGGTGAATCCCAGGCCACAAAGCTACAGGATCAGACTTACTTCTGGTGCTGTGACTGCTGCATTTTTGGTTGTGTTGTAGCTCATCTTCAGGCAGGTGCATAGAGGCCCGTTCCTCCAGGATACCCTCTCGCTGGGGACAGCAGAGCCTCTGTCCTCTCAGGGTGCTGAGAGTCCCAAAGTCATGCTTTCTCTGCCACCAGGTTATTACAGTAAAGCCACAAAGTGCTGTTATGGCAGCAAGGCTTTCTGAGGGTTTTGCTGCCTTCAAGGAGACAAGCTGGGCTCAGATACCTCACATCAGAAGAGGGCTGGAGGCACCAGATCATTAGTGGGCAGATACAACCCTGAGTCAGAGCCGTATGCCAGCCCTAAAAGGCAGGAGCTCAGACATCATCGTGTATCCTGCATTTGCTAGTGGCTAAATCTAGTGATTAGTCAGCACTGAGAGCTGCTGAATCACTCTTCAAAGGCACCTATCTCCCTGCTGACATCAGGGAAACAGCCTGGGCTGCTCAGCTGCGGACAGCACCCTTCCTCTGAGCCTGCACAGGGCCTCAGCTGTGCCTCAGACATCTCCCCCTGGCCTGCCACAACACGCTTGCTAATAAAATAATAACATTCGTGTGCATAGCAATAAAAGGTTCGTGTAATCTTGTAGTAGTTGTTTCATAGAATTTTGCTGATAACGTAATTTGAGATGTAATGCAATATTTACATTCAGTCTTTAAAAATTATTAATATGTTTCAAAGTTCTTTTAAAGTTCTTTTTAATTCAGATTCTATCTCTCATTATTAATTGTTTGGGTATTAATTATTTTAGATTAAATGAATGTAGGCATTGATATTCATAGAAGACAAATGACATACTAAGCAGATGAGACAATTAGCATGAATTACTTCAGTCAGCTTGAAGTCCCCAAAATCTCTTTTTTGATTAAATAAAAAAAAATCACAAGATTAATATCATACTTTATTACAGCGATCCTTTAACATTTTACTGACCATGGCAGACTTAACCTGGTTAAATCTGAATTCTGTCAACCTTTATAGTAACAAAACCCAGTCTTAGAGATAAGGTGCTCTCCACAGGGGCCAAACAAAAGCTAATCAATATTTTCTAGCTAAAGGACAATCTTTGAGTCAAGATCTGTGCAAGGAAAATCTTTAGCCAATTCTTAGAGGAAACCAACTACTTAGAAATACATAATAAGCAATTAAACTTATTGCTTCAGAATTTAACAGGAGTTCTAAAGACTGGCAATTATTATCCCATGCGAGTGGATGAAAATAAGTGTAAACAGCACTTAAAAATGATGCATGAGACAGAAAATATTCGTGACATAAATCGGAAAAACTAATAAAGTAAAACTCCTGCTCCTCAACGATAAAACTGAACAAAAGGCATGTTGGTGTAGAGAGGCTTTGCTCATGACAGGATTTTGGTATTGTTCTAACATCTACATTGATAAAAAATGGCTGTTAAGCCCTGTGTAAAGAATATATTTAAGATTTTTCTCTTTTTCTGTTTCTTTTTTATATCTGAAATCAATTAAACAATAATTAAGAATTGATTTTGGAATGCTTAATCCTGTACATTTGTGCAGGGCTGGTGTGGGGTTGTTTTTTGTTTTTTTTTTAAGTAGGGTTTTGTTCCTTCTGGGGAGACTAAAATATCATTGAACAAAATCCTCAGGATTTTTCTTACCAAACAGTGGGATTTATAACAGAGAGGCAAATCCTCCTCTCGTTTGTTTTTTTTTTAGAGGAGTGCTCCTGTCAAAGTCAACGACACTGCAGCATCCTTGAAAAGCAACAGAGCTCACACTGTATCACCCACTGGAGTCAACAGGAGTGCCAGGAGGATGATAAAGGGAGCTGTGCTTCAGAGGCACTTTAACACCACAGCAGAGACAAATTAGAAACGCTCAGGGGAGGTGTGCACAGGAGAGGTCAACACAAGCCCACGGAATGTGGCACTTGGGTTCACATCTCCAATCTGTCCACTCAGAAAAAGTCAATATATGTATTTCAGGAACCATCAGTAACTTCCCCATTAAATCCTGGTTGTACTACGACCATGGGGGGCTCCCAAAAGATGCAAGTTACATAAAATAGACACATCTGCTATGCCTGTGCTTGAAGAACTGTGAGAAGGGCCCTGTCTGACCACGAGAGGGAGAATTGAATCATACACATTGTTTATTCACACACATTTCCATCTCAAACCAAGTTCACGAGGAGGGCAGTTAATAACTTCAGTACAATCAGGGGATTCCAGGCACAGCACTGAGATCCCTGCTGAAGGGAAAAGGGAAGAAAAACCAAACCCCAGAACCTCCCTTCTAGCAGAGGACGCTAAAGCAGAGTCAGGAATGCTGGGGTCAACAGGGAAACACCATTTGAAGACATACAGGGAATGAGCTTTCCTAAGGATCTTAGGAAAGATTCAGGAAAGCTGTCACAGGTTTTTTTTTTCAGATGCAGCCATGCTTTGTGGTTTCTACCTCAAAATAGACACTGGTGTTTCTCTGCTGGGACCAGCTGCTTCTGTAGTGCCACTGATGCTCCAAAGCCTGTAGGGTGGCTGGCTAATTTTGATAGAGGCTTCTACACACTGGGTTTAGCTCCTTCTGCTTGTTTGGATTTTGTTAGTCCTGTTCCTCATATGGAAGACAGCAACAATTATGACAACAGCCCCCCAAAAACTTCAGAGATCCTGATGACAGTATTTTCAATGGAGAATATGGACACAGAAACCTGATCTTTTCCTCAAGTCTGCAGACCCAGAGTTTGCTGATAACCCCTTTTCAGGCCCACTGCAAAGTTCATTTATTTTCTGGCTGCTGGAAAAATCACAAATTGAGGAATGTATGAGGCTGTCATGAGAGGTTTATGTTTACTACATTTATTGCTGCTGATAGCAATAACTAAGAACAGTCCCCACTGTACAGGACTTTGCAGATCTGCAATAAGTTCTTGTGTTCTGGTCAAGTTTCAGTGCTTGGAGAAGTGCAGAATAATGGATGTAAATAAATAAATTACAACGTAGAACCCAGCTTCAAAACACACTGCTATTCATCATTTTTCAGGATCAACCATTCCTCACGCTCACTCCTGAGGATTTGCTTTATTTACAGAAGAACTCATAACCGTATGAAAAAGTCTATCTCAAAGCTTTCCAGGGTTATTTGTGACCTCAAAAGGAGATGGGAAGAAAGCTCTGTTCAAGCACAGCACGTCACAGCAGATGTGACTGGGTCCCAAACCAGCAGATAGATCTGGAAACCCAAACCCAAGCCAAAAGCAGTTTTTTCATCTACTGATGTTTAAAGAACATCTACTTATCTTCAAAACAAAAATACATGATTTACATTCTCCTGCTTTGGAGGCATGTAGCTAATTTTTCTCCATCGGATTTTCTATTTTTTTTTTCTTAGAACACAGCTAAAATCTCATTCTACTCACAAAAGCTAGCCTATATCTGACATGCAACAGCAATATGGGAACACCTGAGCCACATTTCCTATGCCACTGCAGCTGCAACAAAATTAATCAGCTGACCTATCTCAGAAGGGAGTGAAAACAAACTTTTCCTGCACAATAGCAAAAGCTTTGTTCAGAAATAGGTCTCCTTACATTATTTCACGTTACACTTCAGCATAGGAGAGGGCATTTTGAAATCCAAGACACAGACAAGCAACTGCTGCTACATTACTAAGCCATGGCTGTACTGAAGCTTGGAAACCACAGATCACCAGCCCATTTTCCAGTTGTGTGGAGAAAGCAGCTGCAATTCCATCCTCCTGTGTGATGCCACAAAGCATCATCTTGAGAACATACAGATAAACTGTACATAGGTGATTTAATACATGTAGACATAGATCATATGATAATATACATGCCCTATACCATGCACGTGTATACATCATGCACGTATGGGCATTATCACACAATTCCAGCAGCTACAAAGGTGGGTGCACACATTTACAGAGAGACATACGAGATCTCTGAAGCCCAAGAACCCTCCCTGGCACACACTCAGGGCCTGTTTATGGGCAGTGTACCCCAGATAAAAGTGCAGCCTGTCCCCAGGGACAGGGAATGGCATGGGGCTGGCACATGCCCCCCATGTCGCTGCAGCAGGGCGTGCAGGACAGGGCTGGAGGGCACAGCCACTGATCCACCCCCCTGATCAAAGCGTTTCTTCACAGGCAGAAGGGGAGAGGTCCTGCCCCCAGGAACTGCCAGCACTGACACAGCAGAATCAGTTTATTTAGGTGGGTACTCTCTGGAAGCTCAAGAATCTGAAAAGAAGTTTTAATGAGTTTTGCAAGTCCTGCTGAAAGCAGAGGTTCTCAATGGACCAGTAAAGCTGGCCAGTGATAGTAGAAAATACCAATGCCAGCACTTCTGATAAGCAGGTTAGCCTGCAATGCTTCAGCTGCTATCCTTGGTGTCACTAACTGCTTCATCCTGAGTGTAATTGACTCCAGGGGAAAACAAAAGAGGGGATTTTGTTTTGTTTTGACAAATCCACTGCAAGGCACCACACTAAGGTGCCAAAGGCTACTTTGTATTTACAATGCTGATGATAGGCACAACTCAGAAGTTTCCTGACCTCAAGTACAAACACAACATGAAAGGTGATATATCAAACTGACACTATCACAACTAGGGAAAAAAAAGAAAAGAAAAGAAAAACACCTCAGATTTATACCAGGCTTGCCTGCCTAGCATAAATACTAACATCAAGCTTGCAGGCTTTGTTCTATCTCTGCTTGAAAGTGGTGTGATACAGCACAAGGGCAAAACAGTACAAAACCAACTGGAAAGTGTTTCTAAACATAAACATAGAGGAAGATGAGGGAGAACCCGGAAAGGAACTTCAAGTTCACAGAAATAGCAGCACATTCAGGCCTCCAGTACCTTCCCTTTGTCTTCGTGCCTCATCTCACCTCCAACCTGCAGGCTCTGGCATCCTTGTTTATTGCTCCCACACTTTTTTTCCAAAATACCCTTGTGCATGTGTGAGTCCTAGCCCTGCAACAAGAGGGTTCAAGCCCTTAAAACACACACCTCCCAGAAAGCCTCTGCACCTCAGACTTCTTTACATTGAGGCATAAATAAAACCACTACTAAAAAGCCCAAAACAAAAGAGGCTTCCCCTCTTCCCCCCAAAAAAACTCCAAAAAGTTCTTGTTGGTCATCTGGAATCAAATGGAGCGATCCCATACTCAGACTGGAACTCACTCCCTCTCATTTGGGACATTTAAATTTTTAACAAAAAGCACTCATGGATTTTGAGCTGTCTCTCAATCAGGTCCAAGGCCAGAAGCTGCTCAATGTGCTCCAGGACATTCCAGTACAACTGAGGCAAAAGGGAACTTTTTTTAATAATAAAGTAGGGACAGATAAAAGCAGCACTACACAGCATCTAAATGAAAGTAATAACGAACAGAAAAATTTGCAGTTGTAATTGTATTTAATGTCTAAATGACCCATGTGGAGAGAGGCATTAAAATCAGTCACTCACTTTATAAAAGATAAAATAAAAGCATTGATCACAAGTGTGAACATAGTAAAAGCAGACATTTATAAAATAATTTTTTTAGTACTTTATATAGCCTTTCACAGAGACTAGACTAATTATGGATATTTTGAAAATATTAATGTTAATAACACAGAGATAGTATTGCATTTCCTCCAAAGAACATACATTTGAATGACAATATTTTTAATATGAGCTCTGTATTGTAATTTAATTTAACCATGAAACCAATTTCTGCCTTCAACATTTTATGTTTTACAGTATGAAACAGAACATTATTTGCTGTAATGTAGTTTATTTAACCTTAACCTGATGTGGTGCAACAGTGAATACAGATACACTCAAAATGTTAATAATATGACACACTGAGCTGATTAAAATTTCAATTGTGTTTCCTCCATCTCCTTTGGAAAGTTAATGAATTAATGAATCTTTAAAGGACAGTCAGGGAGGCCTTAAAAAGAAGATGCCTTTTTGAGTAAGGAGAGAAAGTGGCAGATTACAACTTAATGGCTTCAGAATAATGGTAATTTCCCTATTTTCTTCACTTGCCTTAGCTCAGCTAATGGCTTCATTAGTGTCCACACTCTCAAACGAATAATAGAGGACCATGTCACATCCATCTTAGTCACATCACAATAAAACTGTTAAATACAATTCAGCTACCTGCCTTCTGCCAGTCTGGGCTGCAAGGCAGAATTAGCAGCACAATCAATACGGAATCCTGTTATTAGATTCTTTTTCCTTTAAAAAAGAAGTATATCATCAGGTATAATCACGCAGTGCTATTTAACTGCACGGCACATTTTATGCTGATTAGATAACTAGAATTACTCAAAATGGACATAAAATGAAGGGGGGAAAATTCTGCTTACTTTACACCTATACATCAAAAAAAAAACCAACAAAAAAAAACCAAAAAAACCCCCCAAAAAAACCCAAACCCAACCCTAAAAATCTGGCTCTTTATTTGATAAAACTGATGGGTTACCTCTAAGTCACCACAGATGTATCAAATTTTTCATGACATCTTCTCTACCAAATCATTTCACAAACCAGGCTAATTAAGCAGCGAAAAACCTCCTTGGCTTTAGCTACCTCTATCTTGGGAGAAGAGATTTCATTCAACCAATTAAAAATTTTGGAAAAAATTCAGTGTAACTGAATATAGCTCCATCAAAAGATATCAAGCCTGATGCAACAAGTTCACAAACTGATCTTAGCACTGTAAAAACAAATGGGAATTATGATTTTTTAAAAAATATGTTAAAGGCTTTTAATTTTCAAAGTAATTGAATTTAAATTATTTTGTGATCATTAGTTTTAAACCGGATTTAAGCAGCACTGTGCTTTTTTTTACTCATTATATGGTTTGGCTACTCTGTGCAACATGAAATCTCTGTTCAAGCGTATTTTTCTCATTATATACATATTTTGTACAACAAATTATATGCAGGCTCTTTAACAACAGTGGTTGAAACATGCACACTTGGCAAAATCTAATGCACGAGTACTGTTATTCTCTACTTTTTATCTGTGGAACCCAAAGGAGCAAGCTCCAACTTCTACCTGGCTGAACTGCAGCTGGCAGCAGAAGTAACAGGAGGAGGAAAATGGCCTGTTTAATACATCAGGAAAATCTCAAATGCTTCAGGCAAGATTCTGTTCTCAGATGCAGAGCACAGATCCCGACTCCAGCGCTCTGCCCCTTCCTGACCCCAGCATTAACGCTACCACAAACTGCCAGGCACGTGTAGAGGCAGGGCTTTACTGGATCACACCAACCCAAGGCAGGATTTTGCACTAAAGGATCCCTGGACTGGTTTCCCCAATTCTCTACATAACCCTGCCATCACCACATCCAGCTGATGTCCAGGAAGAAACTGCTTGGTAAATATCAGCACGCACGGCGTGCCGGCCATCCGCATTTGTCAGTGGAATAAATTTTTCTGACGACATAAATCTGATCCCACTGAGAAACCTTTTTAAAAATACATTATTGACTAAAAATATTTATATGCTCCACTTTTCCTGTTAGAAAAGGTAATATATTAATTGCTTTGCCATTACTGCAAGTAAGTGTAGGCTTAAGAGAAAATATTTCTGTATGCACGCTATATATTCATTTTGAATTAAAACACGATGCCAATATTATACTAAATCACAACAGAAATATCAGTCCTAAACAGATCTTGAGTGACACCTGCATTCTAATTTTTTTTAGGAGCTGTTTGTCAATGATGAAAGTTTAATGGAGAACTACTGCTTTCAAAATATGTAGCCATGGGTAAACATGAAATGTCCTCTATTCATCATTTTAGTTCATAGTCATTATTTCACAAAGAATTAACTGAATTCCAACAGACCTGTAGAAGGGGTACAGAAAAACACCTTCTTGTGTACCTTAGGATTTACTCCCACTGTCCAGGTGTACCACCTTGGCCTAAGCAAATTCCCATCAGAATAAAGAGGAAAACTCTAAAAATACATTTGCCAGTCAGACCTCAGAATTTACTTCACTACATCACAGAACAGGGCAAAACCAATGGGTATTAACTCCAGATGCTGTTCTAGAATTACAGCACTATCAGGCCCAGACACTCCAGATATCACAGATATTATCTAACATTACATGGACACAGAAATGCCTATGCTTTAAAAAAAAAACAAAAAAAAAAAAACAAAAAACCACATAATTGATGCAGAATATTCAAAATATTCTGCAACAGTAATTTTAACATTTACTTTTACAGGCATCCTTAGGAGTTCCAAGTGAACTTTTTCCTGCTCACTGCCCCTTTAAGATTTCTGCATCGCCCCCTCTTTCATTTTATTGCCTGTAGGAAGAATATTTACTGCAGTTAAAAGATGCAGGAGGGAGATTACAATTTGTAGGTAAGTTAGGCAAGGAAGATGCATTTACAACTTTCCTGCTTAAACTACCACAGAAACCAGTTTTACACAGAGTTGAGGTCCCCTCAGAGTAAAGCTTGCTTAGCATGCAAGTACACTATCTGCCTAAACTCTGCTTTTCTGATTAAAGTTTTGTATTTAATTAAAATTGTCTTTAATTAAAATGCAAATATTCTAGGACTTCAACAATAAATTGTTTACACTAGACTGAGAAACAGCCCTCAAAGGCTTTGGGAAAAAAATAGTTTCAATTGCAAGCTGTATATTCAAACTTCACTGCTCAGTGAAAATGGGTAAAGATCCTTTTTTTCTCCTATTGGCTTAATCTTTTTTAAACAAATGGAAAGATATCCCAATTTGTATCTAGAATTCACATAGAAAACAATTCCCAAAGTTATTGGCTGTTGAGTAAGTAATTAGGCCAGTTCAAAACATCCATTGTGTTTGAAACAATTCCTTTAGCCAATTTTGCTAGGAAATGATACTGACACCACAAAAGAATTGCCAGTTAAATGAACGACAGCACAGCCCCTTCCCTGAGTGATAAACACGGAGTGAGCCTGTGAGCACGCAAGGATCCATCTGCATTATCCCTCCACCAGAAACATCCTGCTCAGGGTTCAAAAATAGCCATTGTGTTTACAAAAGAGCACGGTTTAGATACAGCAGATATATAGCCTGTCACTTCTTTCTTTAAACAAACACAGATAGACTCTGCTGCACCCCAGGTTTTGATTTAGCACAAGGCAGACTGTGTGCTCTGCACCATCAACAGTTCTTTTCTGTATGAAGTGTTGTGGCACACAGGTGAATTATCCTTATGAGCACTTCATAACCATCCTCCATTAGGAATAAAACTGAGCCTTTGTATTTAATCTGACTTAATATCTTGAGAATTTTAATTTTTGTCTAGAGAAACTTCAAACTGAGCTCTTAGCACTCTAGTGCAGTAAGAAAACTACAGTTATGCACGACTTGGAAAGAAATTTACCAAATCCCAAACCTTCCACAAAAAAAAAAAAAGAAGAAAGTAAACAGTGCTTGGAAGGTTTTATGGTTCATTAGCAAAATACTGCATTATGCTCATCACCATATCCCTATTCAAACACTGAAGAGCAGTGATATAAGTTAAATGAGGTAGTAACATTTAAAGTTTGAAAAATCCACTTCCAGAAGCCAGTGGAACAAATCATACATGGGAACTTTCTAACTGGAAGTACTAGCTAGAATAATGGTATGAATATGACCTCTATGGAAGTAACATAAAGTATCCTCATTCTTGCAGAGAAATTCTTACAAAGACCCACTTGCTATAAATTTGAATTTCCTAAATTCATTGCAGATCTGAGAAACCAAAATGAAATAAATTACCACAGTCTGACACCATCTCCTTCATCACAGTAATTCCAGATTTCAGTATAAAAGCCATTACTTAACTTGCACGCCATAATTTACACACTCTTTTACACAATAATTTTTGATCCAAGAAAAGATTAATTTTCCTTTTATAATTATCTCGTGTCAAAGTCCTTAACCTTTTCATCTGAAGAGCCAGAGCTGGATTCCTTCTGGAATCATATGCCCCCAGCTCAGCTCCTCTCTTTGTGCCGCTGCAGGGAGGGTCTGGACATCAGCAGAGAGCAGAGCAAGGGGAGCAGCCAGGGGCACTGGGCAGACCCAAAAACCAACAACAGCTGCCTCCCAAACACTCTGCAGCAGAACCATTTATTAAACTGAATAAAACCTGTGTCAGCCCAACGTGAAGTTGTAAGTACAGCACGAGAACCACCTAAACCACAGCGGTGCGCAACTGCTGATTTGCATAATTTATACAAATTAATGTAGATTCAACAATTAGCATTTCAAGAGGGTTTCCTGGGAAGGCTGGTGTGAGCCAGGGCAGCCTCACCTGACATGGTGCCCGTGCCATGGGGTCTGTCCATACACAGGCACCCAAATCACATCCTTGCACAGCAAGTGGTGGAGGTACTTTGTTCTGGTGCTTCTCCAATGTTATGATAAAGATAGAGCAATAGCCTGCCTTACTAAAATTCAGACAACAGGATCCATACACAAAATAGCCTTTGCAAAATAGCACTTTACAGTCACAGGCAGGAAGCCTGGGCTGGCTCCAGCAACTGTGGGCTCACTGCAGGCTAAGCTGCAGAATAGCTCCCAAAAATGCAGGTTTCCTGAAAAAAGAGCTGCTCCATCTCCACCCACATTTGGCTCCCCAATGGATTCCTATCCCAGCCAGGCATCCTCATCATCACTCTTCATCACACACACCTGGCTGTACCCGCATTTCACATTTCCCTCATTTGGGGAACACATGGCTCTGCACCAAGGGAAGAGGCCACACAGTCCGTGTGGACTTGCTTTCACCTGAAATTGTCCAGTAAAATGAAAAAAAAAAAAATTAAGTGATACAGCTATTATGTTTCCCATTCCTAAAAAACACACCATTCTGCTACAGGGCCAGCAATTAGCTCTTACTCAGGCACCTCTGCTGCCTCAGGAACAGACTGCTCATTTTTAGCCCGTTTCCAATTTACCCGCAGGCAGAGGTGTGCAAGAAGTCTCTAGCAATGAAGTTGCAAACCCACGTCAGTATAAATTTCCTTTTTGAGAAGTTTCAATCTTGTTTTATCAGAGACCAGTGCTGAGGAAAGCCTATAATGATTTCTCTTTTTCAGGCTTATTCTAGAATTGCATCTATTTTGGGGTTTTGTTTAGATCTGTCGCTGCTTTCGTACTGTTGATCATGTTGTTTTTCTAACCCGCCCTGAACATCTGTTGGCTCTTTCTGAGGCTGCATAATCCTGGGGTTTTTTTCTTTCTCTTATGTATTCCACTGCTATCAGCTGGCTGTTATTCTTGGTTTTTATTTTTCAGTGTACATTCTATTTCTTTTAGTTTGGAAAGAAATACTATTTTAAAAGCACTGATTCTTTCCTGGCCTCATCCTGCACAATAAATTCATATCTGCCACAGCTTTTGTTTTCTTCTGCTGGTTTGACTTTTTTTTTTTTTTTTTGTTTCTGCTTGTTTTCCTTTTCTTTAAAAAAATGCCTCGATGTAAAAAAATCAGGTTGCAGCAGACCTAAAAGGTGGAGTGAGAAGACGATGAAGGATCTTGTTTTCATAATGATAAAAATCAGTACTTATAAAATATACCGGGCTGGCAACCCTGCAGAAAACAGAGCGAGCACACCGTTTAACCACAAACCAGACACACACACTCTCAGCAGGACCACTGCAAGCACTGAAAGGGGAAACAAGAGCCAGGCCCTGGCCTCCTCACCAGGGCAATAATTAGTGCCAAGCATGGGGGTGGCTTTGTCTTGACGCTGACATTGGGAACTGTTTGGAGACCACAATTATTTTGCACAGCCTAACAAACAGTTATCAGATGGCAACAGCTTCTGGTCACTACCAGGCTGGACTGCATTCAAGCCTGAGGAGACGTGTATCTCCCCAGCCAGCAAGTCTCCCTACCCAGTGATTGCAAAACAAGTAAGATTTTGAGGTTGACAAGAGTCCCTTTTAGCAGCATTTGGATTATAAAATTGCTCTGACTCACTGCAGCGTATTGCTCCCTCTTAATTAACAGAGCTGAACTTTGTACATGTCTAGACTTCCTCCTGCAGAATGGCAGATTTTGGCCTTCATGAATATCATTTGAAGTCATATTATTTACAGAGCCTTTATTCATTTCAGTCATTTGTTTCAAACATATTTTCCACAGAAAGAAAAAATGCACCAACTGCTGGGCCATTTAATCCAAACTTAACAGTTAAGATGTTTTATTCAGCATTTTAAAAAGGATTGTCTTAGGGAATTTTATGTGCTGCATTTCTAATGTTAACTTTACAGATTGTAAAGTGCCTTGGGATGCACTAGCATGAAAGGCATTAAGGTATTGCAGGATTTAAGCAAATGTGCATTGCACTAAAAAGAACCTTTTATGAAAGCACATACAGATAAAAACCACAGTAAAGCTAGTGTTTATTAAGAGATGCTCAGATTTATTTCTTAAAGCAAAACTATTTTCCTCCTCCACTGGCAAAAATGATCCTTTTCTAAATTAAAAAATTTTCCACCAGTACTGACATAAAATTGCTGAAATTTTATACGTTATGGAAGAACGTATTTTCCCATTTCAATGTTCAGTCTTTAAAAAAACCAACTGGATTCACATCAAAAAGGCATTTTTTTTAAAAAAAAGTAGGATTTCTGGTTTGTGGGTGGTCGGTTTTTTCCTACCAGTTCTTATGAACAAATTAATTAACTATATTAATTAGCTTGGCTATTGTTACAGGATTTTATGGGTACAAAGAAGGATGAATCATACATTTTGATTCATGCTTCCTATTACTATCAAAAAGTTGCATTTCAAATACAAGAAAAAGCTTGTACAGCTAAATCCCTTGACACGCCTGGAAATCACAGAGTAGGCTTGTACACCAACCACTTATGAGAGAGGATTTAATGTCAGTGGGTGAAGTTCAACACGGAGAGAAGGAGCAGCACTAACACAGCCAGAGCAGCCTTATCAAGGAGAGGTGGGGTACTGTATCAGGCTTTATCTCCACCCTTTAAATGGGAGGGTGGATTTGATCTTCACCACCTCCCTCCCTGTTTTCCACCTTTGTAACACCCAAGCACTGAAGCTCTGTGGTATCAATCCAGAGACTACTACAGCCTGTTAAAAGAAGTATCAGTTGATTTTAAAAGGCTACAGATAAAGCCCAAAGAAAGTGTCATGGATTTCAACTCCAAGGACTAAACACAAGATCAAAGTTTAAGTGCAGAATATATATAATATTATTCAAAAAAAAAAAAAAAAAGTAACACTGCTGGAACTCCTATCATTCTAACATCAGAAGAGAAGCAACAAACAACAACTTTATAATGCCAGATCCACCTTTTCATTAAAATTACATTAAAAATAAAACGTGGTAAAGAAATTATAAAAGCAGCATATGACTTCTGCCAAGGAGGGAAGGATTAGTTGTCCTTTGCATTCTAAGTTTGAAAGTTAATATGACAGGCACAATACCTACTCAGAGCCTCAGATCTTTTTTGAATGATAGGAACATTTTCTCAAAGGCTCTCAGCTACAAAATAGCCCTCAGATTTGTTTTTCTAGAGCACCTGTAATTCAAAAACATTACTGACAAATAAAGCTGAAAGCATTAATTTTATTTATAAGTGAAAAATTTCAGATGACTGCCCTGAAATCCAGTAATATTCTCCTGTTTCAAGAAAAACACTGTACTCCAATCACAGGGGGTCATAAAACTGAATTAAAGGAACAAGATACTGTTTTAGCTAATGATGATTTTTAACTACCCCTCATGACTTTCTAGTACTGTGGCATTTTCAGTTACATATTTGCCACATTTTGTTCTCACACAACTGCTTTTTTCACTCCAGTTCAAAGGAAGAGCAACCCATTTAACTTAATCTATACCTCCACTGTAGGCATCAAATACCCATCTCAGCCTGTTCCTCACAGATGCATTTCCTTGGGAAAAAATCCAGACAATGTATGTCAGCAAGGGAGCCTTTGCCAAGCCACAAAGACCACATCTCAGTAACTCTGGAATGGAAATACTACTGGCTAGGTATTTTACACCTGGATTCATCCATATTTCTCCAGTGCTTTGCCCATGCATTATTGAAAAGACAAACAGTTTTACTGAGCAACAAGCAGCAAAGCAGGCTGAAACATCCAATTGTCCTTCCTGTGATGGGCTTCAGACCGGGAGACCTGCACCTTCCAACTCTTGGCTGCTCCCATAAACTACACTTTAAGCCCTGTCGAGATCCTGTTGCAGGTCTGGTTCTTCCCAGACACACAGTTATCCATGTTTCTGCTATTTCTTGTCTAACAAAGATCCAACCAGCAGAGGCTGTTGGTGCTATTGCCCTGTCACTGGACCTGCTGACACCCCTGTTCACCGGGCTGCCAATCGAGGCGTGACCGCAGCCGCTTTCACTCTGATGTGGTGTAACGTACACTTGTTACTACAAATACAGCCCCTTTCTTAAACCCAGTTTTTTATAAACTCTGCACCTGTGCAAGTACAGAACAGCAAATCTGGGGAGTCCATGACAAGTAGCCCTGACTCTGAGACTGGATTTGAGTATCACGCTCAAATATCACTGGCTGAAACTGCAGCCACATACAGCATCTTTCACCACAACCTCTCTCTTTGTCTATGTGTTTATTTTACAAAAATCACTAAAACATCACAGCATAAAGTGTTATGTTATCTCTGTATCCATCTCAATATCTATAATTACTTTCTTTTTTGTAAAAACTAGGACAGGGAGTTGTAGCCCTCAAAGATTACAGACACCCATCTTCCTAAGCCTGACTAAGCCTAAACACACAACAATTATAAGATGGTAAACAGCAGTAATTGTACACTAAATGTCTTTTTAAAGAGCCAAATGTGCACTTAAAGTTTAACTCCCACTCACTGCTGCTCTAGAACAAACAGTAAATTAGTGAATACAAAACTAAAAAAAAAAAAAAAGCCCCGCAGCATGTTCCTTTGGCAGGAAGTAATTCTATTTCCCCCCTTCTTCCTTTCAGCCTTTGTAGATATAATGCAGAATAGTTTCAATAAAGCCCTGCCTGCAGTGAAAGCATGTGATGATCTTGCAATCCAAACTGAAGTGTGATAATTACCCTGCATTAAAAGACAAGGGGACACACAGAGAAATGAACGACCCTCACCCCGCAAAGAAGCGCAGCTGCATTCTAATTTATTACCTTCTGCACTTTCAGACAGGGGGGTTTTATTTGCACCTGGATGTCTCACTGAAGTGCAGCTAGTCTCATGACCATCACAAGCAGCTAAGGCTTCCTCTTTGCACTGGAACAGGTGGCGTGCACAGGGCAGAAAACCACTCAGCTACTTTTATCTCATGTGCACCGAAACCAAGTCTGAGGCATCACTCCAGCCCCTTTCTCAGTGAGATTACAGAGTCCTAAGACACTGCAAAGGTCTCATGAAACATCTGCCTTTTGCTGGATTGGTGGGAGATTGCTTTGGGAGTGTTTTGGGAAGGAGAATATTACCTAGCAAGAAGGACTACAGAAGTGAGTCCCTAACATGACTGAGATGACAGCGGGAATCAAGCACAGGAATAAGGGATTCCTCAACTTCCTTTTGGAAGTGGCCAGACCTGAGCACAGAGGAGAAACCTTGTTCTGCCAGGTTTGATAGGCAGAGGACACCAGTTTTCAGATGTTTGCTTTACCCATGAACATGTGTAGGGAGAAAGAATTAAAAGAACTTACAAAGTAATAAAATGTAGCTGTGGAATGATAAAAGCTGATTGTTCTTGCAGGGTGTTACTGTGTGGCAGCTCTCCTGACAAAATGAAGAGGTTGTGTGCACTAATGACAGTGTTGAATGATGGTATACATAAAATATACTATAAATATTCCAGCATTCCCAAGAATGTCTGTGACATTTGTTGCTAAGAAGTATCATGTTTGCTTCTTCCAGGTCCATTTCCATGTCTCCACTTATAAGCACTTAACTAAGAAATTCCCTCCTCCCAAGTAAAAGAAGAACATTTTAATACTGATACAGTTTTGCTGGGACATATGAAATCTATTTGAATGGTCTTTATGTACAACTACAAGGCCCTGAAGGGTCTGTAAAGCCAAGTGTATGCTGCAGTGTCCATCAAACACACAGAGAGGGGCAGAGAGATCATCTGCCCAGAAGGTTCCACCCAAAGCACAGCACCCTCTAACTGCAACTCCCCACCTACCCTCCACCCATCACACTGCCTGCTGCTGCTGTTTATTTTCCAGCATTTCCTACTGCAATGATGTCAGGAGACCAACAGGCCACACTACTCTGTGCCGTGCAAATACACAAATGGATACAGAAGGATTGCACTGAAGTACAAAAACTGTAAGAACTAAATGTTCTTGCATAAAGCATCACAGGACAGGGGGGAAAAGGTAGAAGATATTCTGAAAACTTTAAGTTTTTCTGTTTTAGGAGTAAAACTTGAGTGTTTGAAGCCTTCCCAAAATTCAAGGGTTACTTATTTTGTTTTGAAGCATAGCATGACTCAGAATATAGCAGTTAAGCAAATCAGCACCTGACAAGCCTACTGAACCACTCTCTAACCAGAATTTGCATTTAGTTCAGTCAATTAATATAAGCCTTATCAGGTTCATGATAATTAGCACACTTATTAAGAGAAGTAACAGCAGCAGAAATGGTGTCAAAGAAGAGCTTTGTTGTAGTTTAGTTGTTACCACCAGAGACTCCTATCTGATCTCACCTAGTGATCTACTTGCTCTTGTACTGCCAAGGAGACCCACTTACTCTGCTCTTAAACCAGACAAATTACTGTGACAAGAAGCAGGCTTAGGGTAGCTTCCATTCACAGATCACTTTAAGTACTTTACAGGTCATGTGCTATTAAACTACTTACTTTACCAATTTCTTTTGGATTATCCAAGGCTAAACTGTTTTAATTGGAGGAGGAGGACTTTGTGTTTTGTTTTGCTGCTTTTTTTTTTATTATTCTTCCCTTCCTGTTTTATTTTTACCGTGAATAGTTGAGGGCAGCTGGACCAAAAAAATAATTTTAATCAACAAGGAAAAATCTGCTTTCCTTTGTTTCACATATATTGCTGAAGTGTACTTCAACACAGGCAGATTTCTTTAAGCAAGTATCACTTGGAGCAGTCAATAAGGGCACTCCTTAGTAATCTGTTTTAAAGGTATTTAATGGAATTAATGGACAGGTACAATTTAGACTCTTCACAAAGAAGATGCCCTCTTGCCTGCCATTCTAAAACTGCAAGAATTTTACCAAGAATTGTCAAATTCCAGATCATTGTTTATACACATACACACTTCTTTGTGACTCTCTTGAGCTGCAGGGTCATAAGGGTATAATTTACAGTGCAAAGTAGTGTTTTCAGAAAATAGTAACTCATAGCATAATTGCCGGGGATTTTTTCCACCAACTTTCATTTCAACATCATTTTCCTTTTGTCTTAAACTCTTAACCATGAAGCCACATCATTAGTCCAAATTATTCTGAGAATGAGGCTAAGAGTTAATATACTTTGACAAAATTAGCCAGTGCTTTAACGATAAAGGGAGTATTGAGCCATCCTTCACTTATCACTGTTCTTAACTATTTGATATTAGATAAGACCTGGAGAAAAATGAAATCCATAAATTGCACTGTGTGGCATATTCTACAGCAGGCAAGAGACTTCATAGAAGGTGAGACAGATATAAACCAAAAGTCAAATCAGAAACTGAACCTTCATTTTAGATTCCTGGGCTTTTTAATGCTCAAGATAGACTGCAAACATCAGTTTAACATTCTCTGGTTTTCTAAGAGTACTTACAGAAGCAGAGACAATTTAATACAAGTTGAGTTGAACTGTAGTGAAGGTGTTTCCAGGCTATGTTTTTAAGAACACACTTGAAAGACTGGCAGAACAATCCAGTGCTCTGGTATTTTCGCAAATTCAAAACAATGAGATACTTAAGACTCTATTCACACACAAAAATAATAGAAAGAAGAAAAAGTGGAGAGGAAAAATGGAGAGGAAAAATGGAGAGTTAAATGTCTCTAAGTGGAAGAAACATTTCCCATTTCAACTTTAGCACTTTACTACTGACATACAATGCAAAAAGTGCTTGTATATAACCCAGCCATGTCAGCAGCAAAATGAATCTGCGGGCTGTGCAATGATCTAAGAAAATCTGAATGGGCATATGGGAACAGCTCATTTTGCAAGACCTCTGAAACCAACCTACTGATAAACACCGGAGGGTGCCTGACTGCCTGAATACTCACATGCTTATTTGTTTTTATTCTTATTCATTACTGAGTCATTATTATTATTTAAGTGCCGACAATGCACTCGTGAACCAGAACAGATGCAAAATATCCTGTGCTAATGAGAAAATCAAAGCCTTTCTCATATTAGCAATTTCATATTATAGGATCTCTTTATTTTTGCCAATAAAGCACAAAAGTAATTAATACAGCAATATTTTCTAATTGTTCATGAGTAAAGCAAGTAAAACTGCTCAGATTCTGCTTTGGCTCTCACCCCTACCAGCACAAAATACAATAAATACTATTAAAGAATTCCTATTAAGACAGCTGCCAAATAAAATACAACAAAAATCTCTCATAAAAAGCTGTTCTCTGTTTATTCAGAGATACAGTCAGTGCTCCTCACTGAAAATGAACAGTGTGGCACTGCTCTTTCATATTAAAAACTTAAGCTGAGTCTTACTGCTGTAACCATCCCACAGGGTAATTTTTTAACTGGAGGCTGGAAGGTGACACCAGTCCTCAGTGTATTACCAAACTGTGGGTCCATTCTTGAATAACAATTTGAACAACACATAACCAGCACACGCTTTGCACCCTCAAAATTATGCTACTACATACATGAGGAACCTGACAAATCCTTCCAGTTAAATAGTTGTGCACACAGAAGGGCTCAGGTTGGACATTCTCTGATGGCAGTGATGGTCTGGGCTCCAGCCATGTCCAGCTCCAGGATGACACCTCCAGCAGTCCAGGTTTGCTGTAAGGGAAGGCTCCCTGCAAAGTCAACTTCCCACTGTGCTGCTGGAGCCGTGTCTGCTTCTCACAACCACACAGTTTTTAAGCAAGGTCACAGATATTAGAGCTACTTCATTATGTGTAAGTAACCCTGCAGCAGAGGATACTTAAATGTAGCAGACAAAGTTTTTTGGGTACAGTATCCCATATCTTGCCCTCAGCAAACCAACCTGTGCACACTCCCCAGATCTGGCCCCAGAAACTCTCCACCTCAGCAGACATTACTGCCCTTTTGAGGACCATTCTGCATCATGGGAATGCACACGACCAAAATCACTTTCATGAGAAGTAAAGGGGTTTTTTTTCCTCAATTTCAGTAACTAACATGATTTAAGCACAAAATGACTCAGCCATGACTGCAGGGCTCAGCAGAGAGCACAGCACTGCTGCAGAGACAACGGCCAGTGCGGGGCAGAGCTAAGCCCTACGGTCATTTCTCCTACAACAAAGCATAAAGAACAATATGAGAGCGTAAAATCTAGCTCAAGAAGCTTGCTGGAGTCAGAGACAGGCCCAGTCCTGCACTGGGAGTCAAATTTCTGTGCAAACTCAGCCCAAAGGCTGCTGCCAGGGCAGAGCCCAGCACAAGCCCCCTGCCTGTCCCGGTGCTCCTGCTGTGTCTGCAGCCAAAATCTGCAGGAGGATCCCTGACCTAGAGAGGAGCCTGACCACAAGTTCTATATCAGAACACTCCTACCAAGATTTAAATGCCAGGGCCAGTCAAACTAAGACACGTGTCAACAAATGAAAACATGAATGAAGAAGTTTTGTCCTCAGCAAGTCCTGGGAAGGGGGAACTGAGATCCTCAGAAGCTGCCTTGATTAAAAAGACAACTGGAAGAGCTGGATAGTACCTTCAGTTCAACACCAGAATACAAGACAACCTCATGTTCAGAAGACCAAGTCTGGCCCAATCCACTTAATAGGATTACATAAAAATGGCAAGATCCTAGGAAACATCTATGAAAAGATCTACTGATACTACTTTTTGAAGGTCTATGTGGAAACAACTGCTAGTAGTAACTGCAGCATCCTGTCAGTGACACACATTTCAACAAACAATAAATCAACCCCCCAGCAACAGTGGATAAAAAAATACCTAGATTTGTAACTTTCCATTAAATACTAACTTAATAAAATCAACAACCACACATCTGAACTAGAAGTGGAAGTGTGACACACAGTGGAAGCGTGACAGATGAATGACAGTTGATCACAAGTGACAGTTCACATTTAAGTCCGGAGGAATGCCCAGCCTTCACATCCTCTTAAATCAGCCTTAAGTCAACACCTGCTCATCATTAAGCACACACTCAGTGCCCACTGACACGGGCACACCCAGAGTGAAGGGCTGGGTGTACTGGAGTGCCTGCTGAATTCTGACACACACACACACACACACACACACACACACGTGGCCGTGCTGCTACATGCCATCACTTTCAGATTTTTGACAGCCACCCTTTGCCCACATCCCACTTGCTCCTGGCTGGGTATGTTCTTGGCCAGAACATTCATAGCCCCTGGTATTATCCCTCCAAAGCTGTGACGCATTCCTAACCACAACTCTGAGAACACACTGACATTATAATATACAAACATGTAGGGAAGATATACACACTCAGACACACCAGGGGATAAAACATACTGGGAGGAAACAAGGAACTTTATGTTACTGTCTTTTCTAATGAGATAGAAAGTGGCAGATGTAAAGATTTCATTCAGCCAACAATCTCTTTTATGATATGAATAAACTACTAAAACAGATTTAATCCTTTATAAAATCAGATTATAAGAAGCAGACAAAATCACAACTTTATTCAATACGCCATCTTATCCAGTGTGACTAATGCATTATTTGTATGAAGTTAAAGTGGCGCGTTGGAAAGCTATGAAATAAATCAAATGCTCCACTTTATGTAATCTTAACAGACAGATCCCATTAGGATTCTACTATGCATAGCTGTTGGTTAAAATCATTGACCAGTATCCTTATAAATTAATCAACTGAGGTAATGCTGGCTTGGCTGTCATCTTTTGTTCTTAATCTACATTTAGAATTCACTTCAACTTTTCAAGCCCTTTAGAACAGGTTTATCAATTCTCTCACCCTTGCTTCAGACATCAACCTAACTGTTGTTTACAAAAGGCCCAGTACAATGGAACTGTATCTTTTATGTTCTTTTCTTTCCACAGATATCAGAGCACATATTGACACTGCGTTATAATTAGTTAGAAAGATATTAAATCTTAACCAAATATTCTTGCCTGCCTCAATTTTTTTGATGAGACCTTTTATCATTGAAGTTGAATTTGCAGGCAGATTGTGTGAGTTTACACAAGCGAGAATCATTACAAAATCTAAAATAACCCTGGTTGAAAGGCAGCTAGCAGAATGTTTTTGGTTATAGATATAGGGGAGGAAAAAAGCCTCCTAGATATCAGGTTATTTGTGGAGCTCTAATGTGTTTTCAAACATATGACTTCTGTGTTATGTCTGTGTATTTTATGCAGTTTCTAGTCATGTTTGTTAGATGTCTGCATGTCATGTACTGCAAGATTCATGAGCAGTCTACAACCAGGCAAAATTCTCACACAACAGCTTGTCTCGGGTAATGGGGAAAGAAGCAGCAGAGTGAAGTGACAGGGAAGTGTATTATTTATTATCCTGATGAGGATAACACCTAGTCATGGTCTACAACCCAAACATGCTCAGTGTCCTGCTGATGGAGCTTATGATTCTGAATGAGTGCACAGGTGTTTCCCTACACAGATACCTAAACTCTCTTTAATTGTTTTCCCTTATCTATGATCCCACCATGGGCACACTAAAAACACAGTCAGGTTGGTCAAGGGCTCTTTAAGGAGAGAAGGGAAGACTGAGCAGTAACAAAAACATTGCAATAGATTGCATAACATTTCTGGAGCTCTACCACAGAGTAGGTAAAGGTCATCTGCCCCAAAATGAAATGAAAAAGAAAGGGAAGCTGTGGCTAAGTCTGGTTTAGAGTTTACTAAATCAATGGAAAACTTCAACCAGCTGCAGTGGCCTCCAGCACAGCCCTCTAGTGCAAATTTACTGGTCCACAGACAACTATCAAAGCCACAAAGACAATGCTTCCAAGTATGTACGACACTAATCATCTCCCTAATTGCCTAAAAATGATACACAGGATTTCATCAACATTCATTCCCTTCTTCAAAGGCAATTGTTAATTTCAAAACCAAATTCCACCAACATAGTCTACTAAAACACATATATGAAAATACCTCCTACTTTTCAGGGACAAAAAATAAAGACCATTAATTGTTTTTGCTGCCTGTTTTCCCCTTGAACCTTGAAAGGACAGACCTTAGAATAAAATTCTTCCCTGTATTCTTTTTTTGTCCAATCACAAGGATGCTTGCTGAACGCAACACAGTAATTTGTATCCCCAAGTGGTATAAATAGAAAATACGCTCAGTCTAATAACATATGTGAAGAAAACTCATGCCCAGGGTTAACCAACAAAGCAGCAGCGATCTGCTAGAAACAAAGGCAGCTGGCTCAAAGAGCAACAATGCTTCTGAAGAACTGTGGATGTACTTACCATTCAGTGAGCCATCCAAGAGATGACGTTTACTTAAGCTACAGCTGCATATACAAAGCTTTGCTATAAGATCTGGTGAATGACAAGTCTTCTGGAGGAACAAGATGGTTCTGTCTCCAAAAGGTCCATGGCCTTCACTGCCCAGCTATACTAGCAGGGCAAATTACATGAAATATACACACTGTAAATAAATTCTGCCCTTCAGAAGAGTTCTCTGCTTTGATTATCTTCTCTTGCACACACGCTCTGCCCATATCCCACCATTTCTCTTTACAGGCTTGCCTTCCCCCTACTAATATATCTGCCTGGGTTTCTGTCTGTCTCTATCACTGTAAGCATTCATAAACATTAAGGGACTTAACCTCATCACACCCCCATGGAATAGGAAAATATACCCATCAGACTTGGCAAGCAGTGAAGTGGAACTCAGCTGCATTCCTGACCAACAACGAGACCTTCAGCAAGTCACTTTTCTCTTCCCATTCCCCACTGTGTAAGGAGAGGTGATGACAATGACTTCTCTGAAAGCCTACCAGCAAAAACTGGAGATGTTACATTTCTCACTTCATGAAAGGAGGTAAAGCAGAGACATAAATCAATATTGGTTGAAGGGTCTGTGGCTAGGAATATCATTGCATTTTTCTAGACGTGTCTGATATCATCAGCACAAATGTTGCATCCAACACAAGGATCTCTGTGCATCAGCTGTGCCACAGACAACCGGCACCATTTGCTTTTCTTGTAGGTAACGCTGTACAAGCAAGCCAGTGAAGGACTCTACAGCTAGAGTGAAGTTCAGAGTAGAGAAAATGTCAAAAGCAGTTCCCAGCTGACACCTAGGAAGATGAAAAAGTGAGCAGAAAGACCAGATAAAGGTAACTACACAGCTGGCCCTTCTCTCTCATGTTTTGCACCTGAACAAAACACAAAAAAAGAAGGCAAATCACCAGAGAAGTAAATACCATTGCCTCACTTTGACAGATACCAAGTGTCTTTCCAAAGCCAGTAAAGTAGCTAGTCACAGGACCAATGAGAGAATCCACGTTCTGTTCCTAAAAATATATATTTGCCTTGGTTTCACAGAACTAAAAATGACAGCAACCCTTTCAAGTATTACCAAAAAAAAGCAATGCAACTTCGTTCCTTTTCCAAGCAACCACTAGCCCTCAGCTACTGGCCAATGCCTCAGTTCCTTCACCTACCCCTCTTCAAAAGCTTGGAGAAGACAAATGGGCTTTCCAATGTGCAACCAAGCAGAAAGCCATGAAAATCAAAGGGCTGCTTTTTGAGAAAATATGAGCTCCAAAGCCATTGTCCTCTCCCACAGAGGAGATCTATGAAAATGCTTACTATAGCATATGCACAGTATTCTTCACAGCTCTGCCTCCCTGCTGACCACCAGCCCCAGGGCTCAGTCCACTTCCCATTACAATCGGCTCCACCACACCCACTGACTTGTATTGGAACTCTTTCAGGGACCCTAACTAATGAGTTTTTAAACACTTGTAGACAGAGAAGATAATTCCTCATCATTACTCTTCATAGGAAACACCAGGATGAATGTCACTCCATTGTTCTACAGGAAAGAAACGGGAAGAAAAATCACCCCCCACATTCAAAAGAGCAGCCCAAAGTTTTCATATGTGAACTGGCCGCCCCCCAAGCTCTGGGGGTCTCACCTGAGAGTTCAGGACAGGGACCTAAAGCATGTGCAACCTTCTGAAGACATCTCTTACTCTGGCCTCTCTGCAGACAAAGAGGTCCATGACAAACAGACATATAATGTTCCAGGACAGCATTCTCAAACACAAGTGTGGCTACTGACAGCAGCATAGAAACACACTCACCTAAACACCCTGTTACTGCAGGATCTCAGTTTCCCTCATGACATGAGACTGAAATAAATGGGAACTGGAGACCTTAATGATAGTTTACATTTAAAGCTTTTGCATTTGCTTTCTCTACTGACAGTTGTATGCTCTTTTTCCTCACAAGAGAAATCTTGACCTAAGCCAGTAATAAAGGACAAAAAAAAAAAAAAAAAGAACAAGCAGACTTACATAACATACTGTTACCCTCAGACATAAAAACATTTTAAATAAAAAGCCTTCCATTATGAAGCCACCAAGAAGTGCTCTGCTTTTACCCAGTGTCACTTTCGGGTGTCTATCACTCTGTAGGATGCAGATACTGTTACCTATCAAAAGAGCCTACACTTTGTAGGATGTCCAAGAAAACTTTTGAGCTACACTTCAACCCTGCCAAAAGTCCATGTAAATAAAGTGCCAAATGGAAAAAGCACTAGTCTCAGTAGCAAGTCTTCTGCAGGTTTGAGCCCCAGGCACTGGCAATGTAGAGCTACAGAATTTACTCATTCCACAACATCATGTACACCCACAGCATACAAAAATAGCTGTTATAATACTTGCCAAAGGAACAACTCGGTGATTTTTAACTTGGTGCTCTATATTGTTTTCTTCTTTGCTGGTTGTTAATACCCCACCCCTATAACTACATATAATTATGAGTGGGCTATTCATGTCTTACTATAACTGGTAGCACCATGCAGCATGTGAGTCAGGAATCTGAACTGCTGACTACAGCTCCTCACAAAACAAGTCTTACACACCACACATAGTAAATGGCATTCCCTATTCTCTGCTCCACCTACAAGGAAAATCAGCTTCCAGTTGTGGTACCATCTCCAACTCTCCTTAAAACTCACCATCCCAAATCACATGAAATAATAATTAACTCAATTATGATCTCCACTAAAAAGACAACTGAGGTCACAAGGAAAAAAAATTTGAAGTGAGAATTTTCTTCTCTCAGTGGCTTGATTTGAATACACTCATAAAATGTTATTAAAACATGATACACTGTTTTACTAAAGAAACTACTGACTAGACCTTTGCTTAAAAGTCATAACAATTTATGTTGTTGATCTGCTTTGTACAAGTTGAGAAATAGTCTCTTCAAGATAAAACAGTTTGTAACAGCTGGGAAGTTAACTGCAGGAAGTCTTGGGTTATTCCCTTACCTCAGCTCTCTCGCTCCACATTACTTTTTCAACACTATGAGCCCAACCTTGTAAACCCATCAAATTGATTGCACTCAACAGCAGTCCTGTTGAAATTCAGGAGCAATATACAATTTTTATAAAGTTTCTTTGAGACTGGACTCCAATACAGTGTACTTGAAAACAAGCCCTTGAGCTCGTTCCCCCACAAGTTCCTCACAAATAAAGATTTAACATCATATGCCCTTTGTGAGAATCTTTGGTCAAACAACTGTCTCATCAGAAGTTATTCAAGATGGGGCTTAAAAGCTACTCACACACACACTGCCATCCTTCCTCTCATTTTTTAATCTCTACAGTTTTCCATTAGTCAGGAGTAATGTACCTTCTGACCTCTGACCAAAGCTATTAGAACAATTTAAACAAATATTTTGGTTACAAAGTATCAACACAGAACATTCAGTAACAATAAAAGGATGAAAGAGCTGTCTTTTAGAGTCGCTGTTGTCACTTCCTGACCATGTTATATTATGGAAGGTTATACTAACTTGACATCTTACTTGATTTACTATCTTCTTTTTCAATGCTTAATAAAGGATTTGCAACATTGCAAAACCCAGAATTGTGGCACATTTTCAGTTTTCAGTGTTAATAGATGTTTGATGGCTTTAGAAAATCCATTCTGTTAACTGCAATCAAGAGAAAAGATTCAAGCTTTCCCCTCCGTTTTTCTTTTCTTTCCATAAAAGAAAGGCAGTAAATTTGAATTGGACAGGTTCAGAATTGGGCTCTGAGGGGTTTTTCCACATGCATAGCATTAGGCATGCGCACAGTGCTTGGTCATGAGAGAGCTGCTCCACATTTAAAGAAATCTGCCTTTTGGCCAAAATGGGCAAATCAAGGACCCTCTCAAGCCAATTGGGAGCACCTTCACTGACCTTTGACTCAGGCTGAGGCTGGAGGAAGACATGGGTTCTTTACGGTGTTTACTGACTATAGACATTTAACAAACATTTAGGAACTAAATCCTTCAAGCCCTTGACACCAAAATGATTTCATCACCTCAAACTAAAGGCACAGGGAAAATACAGGGTAGGATCTATCTGTTTAGACACTTATTCTAAACACTTCATGGGTTTAAGGTATAAAACACTTTCTAAAATCCCACTAGTTTGTTGTTTTGTTTTGTTTTGTTTTAATGAGACTTAACACTTGCATTCTTTCTGGCTGACCAGTTATTTGTGAAATCACATAAAGCTGCTGTAGATTTCAGGGAAATGGATGGGTACTGTACAGTCAAAAATAACATCAGCTTTCATTACCAAATACATCAAAAGTTTAGTCATTAGTAAAACACATTGAGCAATTTGGGAGTGATCAAGAACCCAGTTTGGTGAAACTTAACTTGAAATCAGAGTTGTTTTAATAGGATCTCTTGTGTGCTTAAAACGACATAACTGTCTATGGGCCCTGCTAAATTAAGTAGGGCCCACAAACAGGTATGTAGCACTAAAGAACTAAATTAAGTGCTTTTTTCTAAATTTAGCACAAATTTTATCCCATCTCACCACGTTGTGCATTTTCCTTTACCTGGATAAAAACAAAATCTGGGCCTCAAAACACAGAAAGTGTCACAATGCTCCTTCCACAATGCTGGAGCATATTGTCTCAGTCCTAAGCATAAAATGACCAGCAGTGTCCAACCATTTTTCAAAGACCATTTAGTATATTTAAGTTAATACTTCACAGAATATCATGTTTTCCACTCGAAATTGTTTAGAAAATTTCAGGTTGCAGAAGTACTCTTGTCAGACAAAAGGAATAATTCTGCTTTACTACATCATAGTACCATCTTTTACTAAAAAAGAAAACCCCAAACAATATAATTGGCATTTATGTGCAAACTGCTTAAATGCTCTTAAGTTCTGCCTGGCTTCAGAATAGCTGAACAGTACCTGAAGTATCTACTCTCCATCCCAATTTGTATATTTTAAAAGTCATTAAATTCTTGAATGAATCATTAGGAAAACAATTCAAATGCTGTTAAACTGATAGTAATTTTGCCTCACAGGATAGATGTGAGCTTAATGTTTGCAAACAGCCAAATTCTTTTAAGATTTACACTCCATGGAGTTCAATATCAGCCAGGGAAGAATTACTAAATCAGGATGTACTTCAAGTACAGGTTTTGGCCCAAGACTATTTTTGGTTTTCTTCAGCTGCTTGTTTTGACAGCATCTAATCCCCCTCACACACCCACCAGCAGCCACACAATCTATCCATTTACACTTACAAAGCAAATTGAAAACGAAACATTCTCACATAATTACTCGTGGATGTCTGCAATACAAATCCAAAAAGTAACTGCAACTCAACTGCAATATTTCTTAGGGAGAAGAAAGCGACGGGGAGAAAAATCTTACAGAAATCCATTCAAAATGTGACTTTTTCCTACACTAACGCTCCCAGCATCACCCCATAAAAACTGAAATAAAAAAATAAAAATTAAATCTAACTCCCGAAGAGCTTATCTACTCTATTTCACACATTCCCGTCAGAAACACAACAGAGTTCCCACGTTCAGAAGACTTTTCATTTAGTGAGTTATTACAAACCCTGGTGAAAGAACAGCAACTGAGAAGGTCTTCTGCAGGGGCACAGGGCAAAGAGGGAAGCAGGAAGGTGGGTGAAGAGGGGGAAATGGCCAGGGCTGGAACTGAAACAGTTCACCTTTGTCTGGAGAGCAGGATCACCCCCTCCAGGTTGAGCACTGTGCTGAAAGAGCGCGCTGCTGTGGCATGCAGCGTGCTTCTCCATTCACACAGGAGAGGAACCTGGCCCACAGATGGTCTGTTCTCAGCTTTGTCAGCCACAAACAGACCTTTGAACTTTCTATTTATATAACAGTTTAGTGAGTTTAAGCCTCTTCCTGTATAACTGGCAGTTTGCTGGTTTTGCTGTAATTAGGCTACTTGTGATACATAATATAAAATAGGAAAAAGCCAAGGGGCTTGTTTCTCTGCAGGGAGAAGTCTTCCTCCTTGCAACCACACAGCTAAGAGGGCACTGCTACCTGCTCATCTCATCTCATTTTACCTTGCCAGGTTTTGATTTACATACCTCAATATGCATTTTTCTGCTAAGTATGTTCTCAACTTCCACTTTTTTAAAAGATTGAAAGGGCTTAAAAATATTAATACCTAAGACAATAAATATAATATAAAGCAAGAATTTTTCTGCCTTTCTTTGTGCTAGTGAGGAGTATATATTCCGGGTGGTTGGGTCTTTGTTGGGTTTTGTTGTTTCCCAGCTGCTGATTAATGACACCACCTTACCCCGTAAGCAGGTCCAAATCTAGCCACATGGTCCCAGGCCACAGCAAGATTTCATTTACTTGGTTGCCACAGACAAGCATGGAAAGTGATTTAAAAGAAGAAATTTGATTTTTAACAGCAAGTGGTCCCCTTGGTGCACACAGGCATTCAAGCTTTTCATTATATCCATCCCCCTTCCTTTCTCCCTCATAGAATGGCTCATACTAAATGCAAGCCCAGGTGAACACTTCTTTTTCATCCTGGAATCACAGCAGACTTCAGATTTGGCCCTTTCATCTCATACTGAGTTTACACTTATTTAAATTGGTTTGAGTATTTTTCATTTTTTTCAAGTCTGGCAAAAATCCACAAAGATATTCACGGCCTTATTTTACACATTTCACCCCAGTGTTAACAAAACCCACCACAGCACCTCTCAGCTACCCTCCAAATCACATTCTTGATGAAGGGTCAGTGAAACACCTCATTCTTGTACTCCTGTGAGCTCTCCTACTCTGGGAAACTAAAGGGCTGATTCTGCAGTTTGGATCATCAGACAAAGCTCCCACTAATCTTCCAGAAGGCCAGGTGAGAATTTCTGCACACGTGTAGATGCACTGCACGCTGTAACAATCACAGCTCTTGACAAAATCCGTTTCAAGAAGTGACACAAAAATGTACCTCCACTGAGGGCAGGGGGGAAATTAACTATATTTTTCCCATCAACAAGTAACTTACGAGAAGTCATTTCCTGGTATAAAGGCAAAGCAGAAAAGTTTACCTTTAACATCTTCTCATCAGATTAAAAAAAAAAATTCTGCTCAAGCTATAAATATTTTTTTTAATATATTTCTCAGGCTAACGATGTTTCTGTTGTACTTTGCATACAGATAATACAAACACCCACACACACAGTAGGCCTGAGCTTGCCTTCTTGGTGATTGCAGCACAGATTAGGAGAAGTTTTGGGTTTGCAAGGAATGCAGAAGAGGGTCCCTAATTGCCTTATAAATGCTTGTGAAACACGTTTTACAAAGGCCAGCTCACAGGCAGAAGGAGGGCAGCTTCAAAATACGAAGCTGCAATTCACACGCCACGTTACATGTACTTATTTGCAAATATTACAAAGCAACCACACCATACTGGATACACAGACAAAATTAATAAATCTTGATGGAGGTGCATGCATATTCCTGTAGTGAAGATGTATGTGTAACATATTACACACATACACGTGTCTGTGGACAGGGGAGCTAAATTTAACTCCACGTAAGCCAGGCAACTACTTGTCAGAGACAAAAATATTTACATGTATAATAAAATACATGTCACATTTGTGTAGACATGTAGATTAGGTATCCGCGTGTTATATAGGCACTTACATATGCTAATTGGATTATTAAAAGCTAAATGCAACTTGATCTCTGCAGTAAGGGTGTGTGAATGCCTGTGCCACATAGAGAGTTTGAGCAGATATCAAACTGTTTGAAACAGTCAAAGTAAAAGTGTTCTCTCCTCATGAACCTAAGCTCTCTCTCCTCTAAAAATGCTAAAACCAATACATTTCACAGTACAAAAAACCACAGCAAACAGAATTTTAGAATATGGGGCAATATGTTCATATTTTATGGAAAAATCGAGGCACGAGAGCTCCCTTCTTTTGGATGCACATCTCTAAATCCACATAAAACCATAATCAAATGCAAGTAAGTAAGTAAGCAAACACTAAAACTCAATACCTATAAATGCTTAGTATTTGAACTACACCCACATATTGGGTTGTAACAGCTTCTATTAAATTAATGTTACCCACATTATAAATTAGGCAAATTGTATGCAAATATTATTTGTGTGGCAATACGGTGGTTATCAGTTGTCTGCAAAATAAATTAGTGTAGCAGAGTAAAGATAGCATAGTAGAAGCATAATATTTAATTGAGCACTAATTTTATTGTGATTATTACTTTTAAATAACAACAGCATGATTATTTAAAAGATGTAATACAATGGATTATGCAGAGCTGATAAAACACGCACATGATCCAAAACGCTTGCTTACAGATTAATATTGATACAGTGTAATTTATGGTTGCAAGGATTTACTCCCAAGTGCTGTAAAATGGAACGTGACAGGTATTTGGTTCTGATTACCATGGATTTGCAAGTAGAGCTGTTAGACAGTGTTTGGCAAAATGATAGTTATTAACGAGAAACATTACCTTTTTCCTAGACATATCTTTATATTATCAACAAAGTAAAGTAAACCCTCCGCAAAACACGAGGTCCAAATGCACATACATACACACATATAATCTGTGTGGCATTTAGAGATTAGGATCACAAAATACAGCATTTTAGTCTCTTTCTTCCTTGGCAAACTGCACTCCAGCCTAAAAGCATTTAACAAAGCAGTACCCAACCCCTGAATATGCCCGTGCATACTTAAGGAATTATATTCGCTAAATTGAAAAGTAAAGAAAGAACCAATAAAACCGGCCAAAGAATAAGCATAATCTCATTAACCAGCCAGGGAAGTGACTAAATACCTACCCAAATTCTAACTTTCCCAGCTACTTGTCACCCATCAAGAATTCCTTAACATTCACTTTGATAACAAGTTTACAATGCACTTAAACAGATGCACCGACCTTTTTAAGGCGTACACATATTTACAGAGCAATATAAACCTAAAATTCCACTCTTAAAATAAACGGATAGGAAGAAAATAAAAACGAGGCAGAGACGGGCAGAAAAAAAAAAAAAGACCTGCTATAATATCACCGGTACTCATCTTCCCACTTCCAAAACTAACTTCAATAACGCCTCATCTAGAATAGGAAACCAGCAAAACCAGCAACAGAAGCCCCCACACCGATCAGGGCTACAGCCGAACTGTGCCACACAGCGAAACTACAGTTGCGGTTCTCCCCGTGAAAGGAACATTGTCAGTGACAGCAGTAAACACAACATTAGCAAAGCCGCGATCCCGGGGAACATCGCCGCCCCTGCTCGGGAGGGGGCTGCCACCGCCGATCGCAGCCGGCACCGGCACCTCTCGGCGCTGCCCTGCGGGCCAACTTCGCCCCCCGCCGCCGCGCTCCGAGCGCTGCTGCCCGGCCGGGGCCGCGGAGCGAGGCTGGAGCCGGCCGGCACCGGCTGCCCCGGCCGGCCCCGCTGCCCGCGGGCGCTGCGCCGACCCGCTCCCCGCTGCCACCGGTGCTGCGCCCCTCAACAAAGGCTACGGCACCGGGGGAGCGAGCAGGGAAGGGTAGGAAGGAGGCAGCTGGAAGGAGAGGGGTGGAGAGACGGGGAGGGGAGATGGTGCGGGGTGGGGGGG
>VZUI01096371.1:0-12165 GCA_013401135.1 Cettia cetti | reverse complement strand
ATTGGACAATTCACCCCCAAAATGCAAACGGACCCAAACTGATCCCAGGCTGAGGCCTGGGCACCCTTTGTCCATTTGGGGACCATTTTGGGCCCCCCTTGGGTGCAGCCCTGGCCAGGCTCTTGTCCTGCCCCAGGTGTGCCCTGAAGGCCTTTCAATCAATCTCTGCTTTATTCTCTGCTCTGGGCAGCCTCTGCTCCAGCCCAGCCTGTCCAAGGCATCAGGAATACAGGCAGGGAAAACAGATCCCAGACTCCCCCATTCAGCTTTGAAGAACACCAACAAAAATCCGATTTTCCCTCTAAATCTGATTTCCAAGGGGTGTTTTTGCACCTGGCTGGAGCACCTTGGAGCTGGACCAGGGTAAAGCTGTGGGGCTGCATGGGATGGACCAGCTCCAAGGTGCTCCAGCCAGGTGCAAAAGCACCCCTTGGGAATCAGATTTAGAGGGGAAAAATCAGATTTTTGTTTGTGTTCTTCAAAGCTGCACTCAGCTGCCAATCTTGAGTTTCTCCCACGCTGGCAGGAGCGAGTTCAGACTCAAACTGAAATCCTTCCAGTGAAACTTTCAGCTGGGTTGGTTCTTCCCCTGTGGAATCCTCCCAGAGCCCAGCACTGGCCCCTGGGATGGAGCTGTGTGGATGCAGATAACTCATGGGAATTGCAGCTTGGGTTCTGTGCCCAAGACATCATTTTAGCTTGTTTCAAGGAACCCTGAGCTCCTCCAGGGATCTGTCTCTCTGTGGGACACAGATGGGCTCCCCAGGGATGCTGCTGCTCCCCTCTGCAGAGAGTTTCCATAACTCCAGGGTAGTTGATGAAATTCCTTCTTGTTTTGGGCAGAGTCGTGCTCTGCACCCCACAGCCACAGCTCATCCCCCTGCCCCCATGCTGAGGGTTCATCCCTGAGCCCCAAATCCCATCCCTGAGACCCAAATCCGATCCCTCAGCCCCAAATCCCATCCCTCAGCCCTATGTCCCATCCCTCAGCCCCAAATCCCACCCTCAGCTCCAAATCCCATCCCTCAGCCCCAAATCCCATCCCCAGCCCCAAATCCCATCCCTGAGATCCCATCCCATCCCATCTCATCCCATCCCATCCCATCCCATCCAATCCCATCCCAACCCATCCCATCCCACATCCCCGAACACCTCAACCTGCTCCAAGCCACCCCAGACCTTGGGGAATCCCTTTGATTCGGGCTTGCCTCAATCCCCTCAGATTTTGGGATTGCCTTTGCAGCCCTCTTCCCTTAACTCCTCTCTTGCAGCCTCGTTGGGACTGAATCCTGGGAGGAAAATATTTGGGAATTATTATTTTGGGCTGATTTATTCAGCTGTGGCCTCAAGAGCTGCCACCTCTGTGTAGTTGTGTCGGATTGAGGAGGGTTTGCCACATTCCACATTTCTTTGAATGATTCCATAAATAGGTGTCAACCCCCTCATAGCGTTAATAAGGAAGGAAAAAACATGTTTCCATCATGTTTTTTCTTCTTTCTCGATTATTTTAATGTATTTTCCCTGAAAATTACAAAACAAACAAACAAACAAAAAACCACAGTAGTTTAAAACACTTAATGAAAAGGACATTAAGTTATCAGTTCCTTCAGACAGGTAAAAAATGGGGAATTACAATTTGAATTTTGTGCCCAACAAGACATAATTTTAATTTGTTTAAAGGAGTCCTGAGCACTTCCATTTTCCAAGAGCATTTCTGAAAAGTCAGGCCTGAGAGAGGTCAGCCTGGATTTCCAAAACTAAAGAAATCTAAATGAAAAATCAGCTTAAAATCATTGGTCTGAAACGCCTCGGGCACCTTCCCCTGCTTCTCTTCTTATTTCCCCGAGCACAAATTTGAGTGGAGCTCATTATCTGCCTTAATCACCCATAGAATCACAGAATCCTTTTAAAAGGCAGAACCAGCAAACAAAAGCAGTTGGAAAGAGGAAGATTTCAGGCATCATAAACTGCTGAAAGTACCAGTGGATTTCAATAAAACCATCTTCATTCAGGATTCCTCTTTCAAAAACAAAACCACCAAAAAACTGCACATCTTGATTATTCCTGGGATATATTTGAAAACCAAAACAAGCCCAAACAACCAATCTTGAAGGTATTTTTGTCAAATATTTCCATTCTTTTTCCAAAGGAAATGGTTAGTTTTATAACTGCAGATGCCTCTTTGTGAGCTGTTCAAGAAAAATCCCAATATTTTTCCATTCATTAGCCAATCCAGGCTCACTCTTGCATCCACAGCAAGGTGTTGCCACCATAAAACTGGGCCACAGTGTTTACATTTTTATGATGTTCTCATAATTAGCAACTTTCTTCTCTGTCCCTCTGGTGACTAATTAAAAAGCAGCTGATCCTCGATGGAAACTTTAAGAACATCCTGTTTTGAGATTATTCTGATGCTGTGGCCCATATTTTCTGCCTTTTTTTTTTTTTTTTTTTTTTAAGCTGAGGGTAATTGTACAAAAATAAACTCATTGTGTCAGGTGGGACGTGGTGCTTATGAATTCTGGTGTTGCCATGTTCTGTATGGCATCAAAATGTCACCTACAGCCTTAGGATCACCACAGGATTTCTGCACTCAGGACATCTCTGTGGGTGAAAATGTGAAATAAATTATCAAAATACGGCGCTGAGAATGCCCCACCCTGGGCAGGCTGGTTAAAATAATAGCAAGAAATGGATATTTTTTGGTATTCCCTCATGAGTGGGGATTAATTTGAGACAAAAATGTTTCCATCAAGGGGTGCTTCTTGTTCTCCAAGCCTGGAGGCTCCAGCAGAACCCCCAGTCCTGCACGATCCTAAGAACCCCAAATACCTCATGAGGTTCCACTGAGAGGAAACCTGTGGGAAATGGATTGGGAGAGGATTCCCAAAGCCTGGCAGAAGGCTCACACAGCCTTGTGCACCTGTGTGCAAACTCTGAGGTAAAAATGCTGATTTAGAGAGGCCAGGGAATAGGACAGGCACTGCTGAGAGAGAAATGGAACTAGAAACAACTTTCCAATGATGACTTTGCAAATAGATTGGGTATTTTAGAGAAATAGAACTGTGAAAGGTGCATTGTAGCAGGACCCATGAGGGGTAATTTTAGATGATTGATTTAGAAGCATTTAGCAGCAATGTGTGGCAAAAGCTGATGGGCCAAAAGACACTTAAAATGTGTTATAATTAGGAAATAGTTTGGCTTCTGATTGTGATGGTGTGGATTGCAACATCTATTTTGTGTCACTCTTGACATGAGACTGAAAATAGAAAAAAAATTCCTTTTACAACAAAAAAATAAGGCATAATCCAACAGAAACCAACCTGCTCCTCACCTCATATCCATGGTCATCATCATCATCATCTTCAGATCCTCTTGCATTGGATCCAGTGGAAATTGAGGTTGAGGACCCTCAGTGTTTATCGATATAAAAATATCAGGAACAATGCAGGCCCAGAGCACTGCGGGTTCCCACGTGCTCATTGTCCTGTAAAATCCCTCTGATGAGGAATTCATCAGGGGACACCTGTCCTCCTGGCAGGACCTGCCTTCCATTCTTAAATTCCAAGTATTTTTTAAGGATTCTCTGAGAGTGGTTGCACAGGCAGGAAGGGAAACTGTGCCCTGGCAGGTGGGAAAGGCGAGATGTTTGCTGGGCAAAGGCAGTGCTGCTGCTGCAGATCCAGAAAATCCAGGCTGGCTGCGAGGAAGGGCTGAGCTGAGACTTCTTCTGGGTTTTATCTGCAGCCCAGGAGAGTGAATTTGGGATTCCCCTCCCCAGGGAGCTGCTACAACAGGGGTGCCAATGTTTCCTTGTGTCTTGGGGTAACGTTTTAATGCTTGCATCCCCAATTGTCTGTTCTGTTTATGACATATATAAAGTCCTACACCTCCAGAGGAGCCTTTCTGTCACCTCAGGTTGGTATTTACACCCCTAAATCCAGGCCTGCAGTGCAGATCTGAGGGAAGCTGCTCACCCCCAAACCCCACATCTCTGGAGAGGATCCCTGCTCAAAAATGAATTTGTCATAAATTTGGATGCCCTCCACAGAAACGCGTCCATGGGGATGAGGGGAGAGCTGGTGGATCCATCTCTGAGGAGCAGGGGGAATTTGTGCCTGCTGCTCTGCCCGGATTCAGCTCCACTGCCAAAACAACAACAGAAACCAAACAAACCAGCCCAGAGGAGCTGTGGGATCACTCCGAGCCCTTGGGCTGGGAGGTAACTGGGGAATAAATGAGGAACCCAAAGCTGACAGGTCCCACCCACAGCCCTTTGCCTTTTCTCTGCTGCTGGATTGTTCACTCCTCAGAGCTGATGCATCCCCAGGTTACACGTGATGCTAAATCGCTCCAAAACAGAGTTAATGTCACCTTTTAGCTCTGCAATTCTGCAATTCACCCCTTGTAGCTGGGATTATCTGTCTGTCTGCCAGGCAGAAAACAAGAGGTGGGCAGAGAGTTTGTTTTCCCCGCTGGGTGACAAATTTCAGACTCCACCACTTCTCCTTCCCCTCTGTTTGCTGCTCCAACTATTTTTGGATCCACTGGTGTGGCTGTTGCTGCCTTCTGGCCCAAGCTGCTTTGCAAATGACCATTTCCCCGTGTGTTTGCTGAGTGTAAACATCTTGCAAAACACAACTTGAGCTTCCAGGAGCTCCGAGGAGCAGCAGAGGAAAGGGGTGTTGCTCAGAGCCCGTCTGGTCTTGTAAGTAACAGCAACGAGTTTGTTAAATTAGAAATCTGGCTGCAAGATTTCAGTGTCTCGGGCTGCTGGAGCAGTCAATGAGTGAGGAAATAAAGAAGAGATGGAAAAATAAACCCTGCAAGCACACAAGGAGCACTTCAGCACTGCGCTGAGCATCGTGGTGGGACATTTCCTGTTCTACAGGGTAAGGAAACTTTGGTACCCACGTTGTAGCAGCTCCCTGGGGAGGGGAATCCCAAATTCACTCTCCTGGGCTGCAGATAAAACCCAGAAGAAGTCTCAGCTCAGCCCTTCCTCGCAGCCAGCCTGGATTTTCTGGATCTGCAGCAGCAGCACTGCCTTTGCCCAGCAAACATCTCGCCTTTCCCACCTGCCAGGGCACAGTTTCCCTTCCTGCCTGTGCAACCACTCTCAGAGAATCCTTAAAAAATACTTGGAATTTAAGAATAGATGCAGGTCCTGCCAAGAGGACAGGTGTCCCCTGATGAATTCCTCATCAGAGGGATTTTTGCAGCGAGTGACAGGACAATGAGCACGTGGGAACCTGCAGTGCTCTGGGCCTGCATTGTTTCTGATATTTTTATATCGATAAACACTGACTCACCTTCAACAACGTAATCCAGAGACAATCAAGGGAAGTACGTGGGGATCTCGTGGTCTTTGCTGACTTTGTTTTGTTTATGACCCCAAAACACCACAAAAAACAAATCCACAAGCGTGTCCCATGTCTGCAAAGCATGGACTAGGAATGGAAAAGAGATGAACAATCAGGGAGAGCCTCTCCTGGCACAGGAGCTGCAAAAGTTGTGGAGTTGGAGCTCAGCATTCCAGATTTGCACACAGCATCCATTTTTTGTGGCTATGGCTTCTTTCAGAGAGTGAAAAACCACGTTTTTCCCATTTGTCTTTTTCTTTCCCACCAAAATGTCTCATAACATTTGAAATGCTGGGAAGACACATTTCCAGATTTAAAAGGGGCCGTGCTTGGAATCAGCTCCAAAAGGGCCCAACAATGCCCAAAACTGATCAGCACCAAAGGGAACATCCTTCTCCTGGCACTGCTTGCTGTAAAGGCACCAATATTCTGAATTTTCGGTGGATCTCTGGGCATTAGAAATGTGGCCTGAACAGCATTTTGATAAAACTCAACAGAGAAATGACCCTACAAATACTGTGCAACCACATGTGCTAAGAAAATGGTGGTGGGATCTCAAGCTCCACACCCTGATGGCTTTTTCAGGGGTCACGGAGGATGTGAGAGCTGCCAGAGCAGCAGAGGTTGGGAGATCATTTCTACGAGGTGCAGACAAGGGCAGGGGTGCTCCACATGGCAAATCCTTCCTTGCAGGAGTTGCTGAGAGTGAAAACTCTCCTACACCCTCAAAAAAATTCAGTGGGAATTCCTTGTTATTCTCACTGAGAGCTGGATATTACCTTACATGGCCTAAAGCTCCCTAAAAATCATTAGAAGTGTTCTCATTAAAAAGGAAAGAGGGAAAAAGGCAGAGCTTGTCCCGTGGGCACTGTGGCTTGTGCTGTGTGAAATCTGCCAGGATTGCATCCCTGAGGAGCCTTCAGTGGAGCTCACATCCCCATTTCCCACGGGGCTCAGGGTGAGGAGATGGAAGGGCTTGGCCTGCCCAGCCAAGCCTGATTGCACAGCCCTGAGGGGATTTTTGGTGACAGCCAGGCCTGGACAAGATGTGGTGATGGGGAGGAGCAGAGTGGGGCTCCCAGCACGTTTTATTGCAAGCACAGCCCGGGCAGGGGCAGGGGCTGCTCTGATCCTGGAACCCCTGTGCCCAGTCCATGACCTCCACAGAGTGCTCCTTGTCCCCTTGACCCCACAGCCAGCTCTGCCTCCATGAGCACAGGACATTTCTCTTGGTTCTCCTCTTTCCTGGAATGCTGTCCTTGCTCAGGGCCTGCCTCTCCCTGGGCAGGCAGGGGACCATGGATGTGAACCCATGGATGTTTCTGCTCTCAGAAAACAGCTCAGCAGAGCCCTCACCCTCCCTGTGACAGCTGTTTTTCTGTTCCTACTCTTACCTGCTCTTCCAAGAAAAGTGACTCCTCTCTTTCCCTTAATTTTCCTTTCATCACGCACAAACATCCCACCCAAATTTATTTTTCTTTTTTTTTTTTGAGATTTCTTTTTTCTTATTTACCACACAACAAAAAAGTTTCTCTCACATAGATTTTCTCACTCGGGGAGAGCAAACCACGGCTCCTGAGTGCATCCCCCAAAAGGCAGAGTGGAGTGACTCAGTCGGGCAGGGTTTTATTCAAACCATTTGTCCTGTGGTCAGAGCAGATTAAAGGCAGATCAGGTTGCCCTCGGAGCAATGCTGGGACAGTGAGAGATGTTGGCACTTGCTCCTCAAACCACAGGCAGCTCGCGTGACTGCAGCTTCCTCCGGCCTCTCCTGCCTCCTGGAAGTGCCATTTCCATGTGGGAACACCTGTGTGCCCCTGGGATGGGGGAGCAGAGTGTGCCTGGCCACAAATGCACGGGGTGTGATGACCCCAGGGATGGTCAGTGCTCAGCAGGGATGGTCAGGGGACAGCAGGGATGGTCAGGGACAGCAGGGATGGTCAGTGCTCAGCAGGGATGGTCAGGGACAGCAGGGATGGTCAGTGCTCAGCAGGGATGGTCAGGGACAGCAGGGATGGTCACTTTTCACCAGGGGTGACCACTAAACACCAGGACAGGCAGGTCAGGAGGTGGAAAGGGTTAAAAAGCACATTCAGCATCTCCTCATCCCTCCCATCCTGGGGTGCCTGTGGTTTTTTTGCCCTGCCTCATCAGCAGAAGGGTTAATTCAGTCTGAGAGCATGGGTCATCTCACCAAAGGTTTTGGGAAGAAAACCCAAAGCCTGATGGAAATCTGCAGGCAAATCCATGTGATGAGCTGGCAGAGAGCTCCCTGCTGGACCATCAGCATCGGGGAAGCATCCAGGAGGTTTTAATTGATTTAATAATTCCTGTTACAGTCTCACCCCATGCACTCGGTGCAGACTTGGAGGGAGGTGAGAGACAGCAAACCCCAAAGCTCTGGAGCTTCTCCTGGCCCTGATTTCACACTCTGGAGTGCTCAGGGCTGATCCTGAGCCCTCTGCTCAGCTCCCAGCACCCCGAGCCAGCAGATTGCACCACCAGCAGCCTGGGGACTGAGCTGGCTCAGAGAGAGCCCAGCAGCAAAATAACATTTGGTTTAATTTTGGGGAGCATCATTTCCCTGATCTGCCTGGCAGCACCTGCCAGCACTGGAGGAGCAGGAGCTGCTGCAAAGGGAGGGAACCAGGCAGGGAAACACCTCGTGCTGCCACCCCTGCAGGCACCCACAGCCTCCCCGAGCTCCAGGAGAATTAACTTCATTTAGGAATTTAATTTAGGGCTTTATTAGCTCTAAACAAAGTATTTAAAACCCTGAGTCTGGCAGCAGATGGTCAGGGTCTCTTCTGGCTCTCACTGAAACACAAAGCATAAAACCACAGAAGTGCTATAAAAAGAGAGAATAAACACAAACCTGCAGTGGGAGCTGCAGCAAATTGTCCTTTTTTTGTGGCTAGAAGGGACAATTCTAGGGGTTTATGTATGTTTTGATATATTTATATCACACTGGAGGCTGGCTACCTATGTCCAGGCAGTGCTCATGCCACGCACCAGAGATTTATACAAAACCTTTCTCCCAAATTGATCAATGCAGCAACTCCTATAAACAATCATTTCCCCCATATTAGAAAAAGATGTTGAAGGCTGTGATTAAGTGCCTCATCTTCCTGAATCCCCCCTTCAGGTCCAGGGCATGGGGTTGCAGTCTGGGATGCATTCTGTTAATGTCAAATCAACTCATTACCCAAATCCTTTGAGAAACAAAGCCTGGCAGCTTTGCCTGGACTTTTATTATGGATTACAACTCTTGTGATCAGTTAATCCAAGAAATTACTCAGTTCTTCCAGTTGACAAAGTCAAAATATGATTGCTCTTCAAAGAATGCAAACTCGGAGGAATTAATCTCTTCATCTCGGGGATTTAATCATTTTTTACTAATTTTATACCAAAATATTGCCATGTGTGGGCTCCATAAATCTGTCTCACCCTGTTAGCAGTTACTTTCCCCAGATGCTTTGAACTTTGAGAAAAAAGTTGCTTAACCAAAAACCCACAGCTGCCACATGTTGTAATTTCCTCTTTGGGGGCATCTGGTGCCGTCTTTGCAGCGGTTCTGCCAAATTTTCCCCAGGACTTTTTCTCCATTTGTTGGATTTCTCAGTATCTTTGGTATTTCTGAGTATCCTTGGGATTTTATCCTAGGAAACAAAGCCGTGTTGTCAGCACCTTCCCAACAACCCCACCCCCCCCCACCCAAGAAGGATGAAGTTGCATAAACTCAGGTTTAGATTCAACATTTAGCAAAGAAATCACATTTCCCAGCCCTTTGAACTCTCCTGACCAGTTTCCCAATGATTGTTTGGTGTTTGCCTGGCCAACATCGGTGTCAAATTCAGGGAAAAAGGCGGGGAAAGGAGGGAGGAAAAAAACTTCCGTGAGACAATAAATTAAGGAGAAAAAAAAATAAAAGGTCACGATGTGAAATTTACCTTCATGTTCCAGTGCCCAAAATCTCCCCTGTGAGTGTTTCTGCCGACTTCAAAGGCGTTATTTTGGGAGGTGAGCAGGACTTGGCCCCAATTCCTGATGACAAACACGGACATTCCTTGGGTGACCTCTCAGCCCAACACATCAAAGGTTTTGCTGGAGCTGCACCTACAAAGAATTTGTCTGGAGAGGCACAAAAAGCTTCTCCCTTGTAGCAGCAGCAGCACCTGCCAAAGTACACAGAGCAACAAGCAGGAGGCGGTGGAGATCCCTGGGCTCCCAAAAAGGGATTTTTGAGGTGGAAATCAGTGGGATTTCCACTGGGAAAAGCAATGTGGCAACTCTTTGGAGCCCCCAGCTCCCATGGGAAGTGGAAAATGCTGTGGAGGTGGGCTGAGATCCCACAGGGAGAATGGGAACTGTGGTTATGGGGTCCTGATGGGTTTGGGGTGTCCAAAGTGCACGGGGAATGCTGGATTTGCCAGGAGGATGCACTGCAGGATGCTGCCTCCCTGTGAAACCATCCCCGGGATAAAACTCCCCAGGAGTTTGTGTGGCCAAGCACAATTTGCATGAGCAAATTCCTTGGGAATTCCAGGAGCCCCTCAGGGCACACGAACTGCTGCTCCTCCCCAGCCCTCGGCACTGTGGGCTCAGAGGGGCTCCACAGGGCTCTGCTCTGCTCTCTCCAGCACAGAAGCCTCCCTGATTTTGGGGAAAGAGGAGAAGTTTGGCAGGAAAGGCACTCCAGCACCACCATGGGCTCCTCAGGTGAGTCCCAGCACCTCCTGCTACCCAGGTGGGATCCCAAAAACAGGAGAAGCCACACAAACCACTGCACTCCCACCCAAACCAGCTCAACTGCTTCATCTCTTGTGGAGATGGCAGTAAAAATCAGGATTAAATAACTCCCCATTTCCAGATCCTGGGGGCTCAGGTACCAACAGCAGCAAGGTGCTGTTCCCCAGGAAATCCCAGCACAGTTCAAGCTCCATCCAGCAGGAATCTTGATTCCTGGTTTTCCAGCAATTTTTGGGGAGCTGTTTTACTGTGTGCCCATCTAAAAGTTTATTCTTCTCCTGACTAATACGAGCAGTGAGTGACTGATTTTATTTGGCAGAGATTGCTCATTTCTCCCATTGTTGTGGCTTTTTTTAACTGGCTTTTTTGGGGGGGGTTGTTGTTTCTTTTTTTAAAGCACAGATAAAATGAGCTGAGTCTGAATTCCGTTTTGCTTTCTGCCGCTTGGTTTTAAGTGGAAATCTTGTCATCATTGCTCTCCCCTGAAGACACTGAGAGGGGAGTGTGAGTAAGCTGAGTTTATCATCTCCTTCCTGCAGAGCAGACGTGGCTCAGGTTGTCAGAACACTGAGAACTGGGAGATAAAACATCAGCCTGAAAGTAAATGTTTGATTTTTAGCTTACACTGAAAGGATTTTTTTTTTTAAGCACATTTGGTCTAAGAGCTGCCATGGATCAAGAGGAATTTTGAGGAATGTGAATGTGCAGAGCTGAAGGGATGGAAGAGGAGCAGTCCTGGTTGGATGTGGTCCTTCTCTCCTCCTCCTCACACACAGGGGAGCCACCACTCATCCCATCCCACCACCAGCTCCAGGAGTAACAGAGGATGGAGCTACATTCCACAGGATCCCAGAACACCCTGAGCAGGGATGGACCCACAAGTCCAACTCCTGGCCCTGCACAGACACCCCAACAATCCCACTGAGACCTTGCCCCAGCATTTTCCTTGGAGTTCAAGTTGTTTCCCACCTTCCCTGGGCTTTTTGCCTTTCCTGGGGCTGCTCCCCTCTCCCGTTTGTGGTGTCTGTGCTATTTAGGGCTGGGATGGCCATTCCCATTAAGCACAGGGGGAATATTCAGGCATCTCCACATCCCCTGGGAGTGGCTGCTCAGTGCAGCCCCAGCTTTGGGAGCTGTGGGGGCTCTGCTCTGGGAGCAAGGCAATATCCTGTCGGAATGGCAGCTGCTTTGCAATCATTTTATGGAATTCCAGAGGGAAATCTGAAAAGGAAAGAAGGAAAGGAAGGCCAGCCCAAGCTCCAGGAGCTCAGCACCTCCAAGAGCTGCACCCTTCACAAGCAATTCCTTAGCAGGGTCCTTCATTAATGAGCCACTTGACTGCAATTTGCAGGAGCAGAGCTTGGGAACAGAATTAATCTTTGGCTATAAAGGAACTGCTGTGAGGCTGAGAAAAAAATCACCTTCTGGAAAGTGCTTTGTCTTGTAATGGGCTGCTCTGTTCATCTGTGCTCTAATTCCAGTGCAAAGAGGAAAACCATTTGGAAAGGGGATGTTATTCCTCAGGGCTCCCTGTTGGAATTCATGTCACTGCAGAAGTTATTATTGTAATAAAAAGTAAAAATGAGTTCTCAAAATACACTCCAGCCTATTATTCAGGACAGCCTGGAAGCAGAACCTTAATGTTAAGCACATGCATGGATCACTCTGAAGTCAAAGCAAGGGGATGGATTGAGGGGAGCTCTTTTCCTGACTCAGGACTCCACACTGATCCTCCAGATAATATAAAGGGACAGGCAGGAGCTCATAGGGAAAAAAAAAATCCTAATCACATTAAATCAGTGGTAAATAGCCCTTCACCATTTTGCAGCCAGTTTAGGACAGAATGAATGACTGTATGTTTTTTGTTTTCTTTTCTTTTCTCTTCTCTTCTTTTCTCTTCTTTTCTCTTCTTTTCTCTTCTTTTCTTTTCTCTTCTTTTCTTTTCTCTTCTTTTCTCTTCTCTTCTTTTCTCTTCTTTTCTCTTCTTTTCTCTTCTTTTCTTTTCTCTTCTTTTCTTTTCTTTTCTTTTCTTTTCTTTTCTTTTCTTTTCTTT
>VZUI01096367.1:0-35081 GCA_013401135.1 Cettia cetti | reverse complement strand
CCCGCCCCTCCCCGAGCCGCCGCCACCTGCGGCCCAGGACCCGCCCGCGGCCGCGGGGCCAAAGGCGAGGCGAGCCCGCGGCGCTGCCCCGGGGCGGGCCGGGTGCGGCGCTCAGGTGTTTTCCACCTCGCAAGGCAATGACCGCGGCCGGGTCACACGCGGGGCTGAGGAGAAGGAGCGGACGGGGCACTGTGAAAAGGCGATTTCACCGCTACAACTTTCCGCCTCGGCTTTTCTTTCCCCCTTCGCCTACCCTAAGTGGCTTAAGGTATCGACGAGTCATCTCCACTTTATTTTCTCGAGTGAGTGTTGGAGGTGGCGGGGTAATTGCAGAACGTAGCTACAGTCAGGATCCTTGCGGTAGTATAAGGGTGAAAGGCTTTAGCTGAAGCTGCTTGCATCTGGGAACAGAAGAGTCCTTGGATCCTCAAATGGGGTGCTTCAAGCTTAGCTTCTATGCATGAGATGAGAAACGAAGTCTGGACGAACTGAATGGAAGAACTGACCAAAATAACATCGGGTAGTTAGTTCCCCACTTCGGCATCTTATCTATTCCAATAAATTTCTCTGAAACTTGTGCGTTCTGGTTTCAACATGAACACTTATTTTTAAATTTTTTTTCTAAAGAGTCTCTCCCGTGTAAAGTCAGTGTGTCTGAGGACAGCAGTTTTGGATAGAAAATACAGGTGTTGCCTGATAAATGAATGAACACCACACTGCACTGCCTTGCAGTCCAAGGTAAAAGCATTAGAGTGAAAAATGCTGTGGAGGTTGCTTGTTTCTGGACACAGATAATGGAGGAAGAAATGAAAATGGAAAGCTGGTGCACACTGACAGTCTTAAAATGAAAAATCATTTCAACACTACTTCCAGAGCAGTCACTGAGGGTCAAAAAAGAAATTCAATTATAGGTTTTATTTCTGCCAAGTAGCATTGTTTTAAAAATATTCATGCTATACTGGCAAAAGTGATTTTATGAAATATTTCTATGTGCAGGAAAGACATACCCTCATGTAACACAAATCTGAGAAGTACATTGTTCACTTGCTCGGTTGCACTGCAGCTCTGACAACAAAGACGTTTTCTGCTTTGTGTACTCTATATAATTGCTTGGGTGTAGGCTGCATTCAAGATAAAAAATGTTTGTTCTTCTCCCACCTCAGGAAATAAAAGCACCAAAAATACAAGAAGCACAAGATAGGAAACTTAAAACTAAGTTTAGTTTTGCATCTGCTGAAATAAATTATTAAACAGCTTCATGGATTGTAATAAAAATCAAATGTGGTACAGCCTAGAGAAAAATTGAATTACAGTGTATCAGACAGTCAAGTAAAAAAAAAAATCCATTGGAAGGGAACATCCATGCCTTCATAAGTAATATTTTAATTACAAGCAAATTTTGTTTTTTCAAAGTTTATTTTTAAAAAAATCTGATCATTGTCATGAAATAAGGTTGTATTTTGATTTATTCAATCCAAGTGAAGTCACATGAAAATTTTATCCATCTTATCAAGCTCTTTTTCTTCTGTTTGGAAAGTGTCTAGAATGTAAAACTAACTGAAATATATTTCCATGTCTTCACATAACTATGCATGTTAATACCACAAAGCTATGGATGATTCATTTTTCTTCCTTTCAGTGACTCCCTCTGCTGGGAATTAGCGTGAAAGTTCAGTGGATCAGAGGAAAGATCATAAAGAGTGCAATATACATTAAAAAGCCTCTTTTGCTTCTTTTATTAAAAGATCACACCTCTTTATAGACCCTCCATTCTGTATCAGTAAATCAATTTGCATTTCTTGTTGCAGGGCTATTCATTCCAACATGATGTGGAAGGAGAAGCTAATGCAAATTAACTAGTTAAATATGGAATGTATACTAAGTTCTTATGCATTCTACTGTATCATTGTAACTGCCAATATCAAAGATTAAATAAATATAGAAAAGTAACTGAGTAACAGAAGTGCTAAACTATATCTGATGCTGACAGCCATGTTGCTAATACTCCATTGCCTACACTGACAGGATTAGTTGATCTCAGAAGAAATGAAGGGGATAGAACAAAAACTTCAGTTGTAGTACTACCAAAGACTACCCCATACCATGAACATTTTTTCTGCTCAAAGACTAAAGCCACTTGCTTTAACACTGATAGCAGAATCTTAACTCTGATTACATGCTGCCAAAGTCCAAGCTTTATTAGTGACTGAAAAGAAGAAAAAGAAAATATGGAATGATGGCAGTGGTCAACAAGGTGAGACCAACAGATGTCATATTGTAATGGAGATACTACTTTGTATCCATACATCCTGCTTCCTCTAGTATGCAGAAAAGATAATAAGGAGGATATCTGAGATACTGAATTCTTTCTTCTACAAACCCTGGAAACCATTATGCTCAAGTGAAATACCTTCTACTGAGTAGTGGGGACAGTTTCCATTGCCACAAGTAAGCAAACTTAGTGAGAAACAACTCTATAACCAGTGGCTAAAAATGATCATAAATACTTTTACAAATACTATAGGTTTCTTTGTTATACAAACCACATGATTTTAGGTCATAACAGTATAGTTGAATTTAAAATACTCTTATTTGTTTATAAAACCACAAATTGTATTTTCAGGTTTATGTATGTAAAAATATAGTAAGAAGCAATTTAAGTATATGTATAAAAAGCAAGTATAGCATTGTTCAAGGTTGCAAATAAGTGTCACAAATTTAAACAAATGATAAATAGATTTTTATTTTTTTTTGGTGTGTGTCTTTTTCCAATCAAAATATAGTAACTAAGCATAACAGGAAAATCTCAAGTAACCCACATCATGAGGAAATAGACACTATCACAAAGTGTGTAACATATTTCAGGCTGGGCATATACAACAGTAATTTCTGGGTATTGAAAAAATTAAGATGTATTACAGATTAGAGGGTTTACAACCAAAAGTAAAGAACTATAAAAACTCTGAGTTCATTATTGGTCTTTAATATTCAGTCATGGTCTGAAGGACTTTTAGAATATACTACTGGTGCAGTGCATACAATTCCTAACCAACAAACACTGTTCCAGTTCTTTTGGGCTATTACTACAGACATTGCCAACAAGCAAGTTTATTGTCAAATAAAACATATTGTTTGCAAACTTCAGCAAATTCAATTAATTTTTTCATTTTTTTCTTTCTTTCAGTTTCTGACTTAGATCAGACGTAGGGAGATTGCCACTACAGTGATCCTGCTCTCTGAATATATTCACTTGAATGGTGTTTTTTTTTCTTAACCATCAAAAATTATGCAGCAATTAATTGCTGTCAGAAGTCACTTGAATTCTGTGTGTCATCACTGTTGACAAAAGTTCCTTTTGCTACATCCATGATCTTGTAATCCCCTTGCAATTTTCCTGTAAAAAATTAGTTTTCATTTCCAAAACATTTTTAAAGGAAAGGTTAACCCTAATAAAAAGGCTATTACTTTACCAGAGTACTTTAGAAAAAACGGGCTTATTATATCTTGATATTTATAGTCTCATATTCCCTTATTCCTCTCTGCATAAGAGAAGAATTTTTAAGTCCAAATTACTCAAGAATCTTCTGCTTTTACTTTTTAGATGAGCACCTCTTTACTGACTTCTTTATTATGTTACATGGAAATGCATCATTATTGCAACTAAAAAATTACATCTTAGGACATGGGCCTCTGCACAGCATATTCACTCACAAAAAGAACTCCTTTTATCTGTGCTAAGTTTATCTAATATCTGCTTCTCATCTTCTAGATGATAGGGTATTAGTTTTACAGACCAAGATCACCTATCTCAAACTGTTTTGTGATCATCTTCTGGAAAAAAAAAATCAATATGACAGTATGATTGCAAAACAACAAATCTCTTCCGGGATAAGGAAATGATCATCTTCTCTCATCTGGGAAAAGTGTACAATATGCCTTTTAATAACTGCATAATGTGGCAATGGTTAATATCATTATATCTCCTCCTACAGTCTTTATTACTTGCAGCAGCAAGCAGTCCCATTAACACTGGTGATTGCTGATATGACTTCTGTGGCTGTCTGCCAAATAAGGAATGAAGAGCCAAGACCTCCAGATTAAAATCAGTTGACCTGTACTGAGAAATATTGTTACTCTTGTGGAAGATAATCCTAAAATTTATGTTGCACATATATATATTTATACCTTATTTTTTTAAAACACTATTCATTAAACTATTTTAGGGGCTTTTTAAAGCCACCTGCTCCTAAAAAGCAACATAGTTGCTTTATTTCACTACTAAGAGCATTTGTATGGGATATGCTGTCCTTAATTATTACTCAGACATATATGTTAATGTTGAGCAGTAAACTTAAAAAAAATTTTATAAAGGAATATATGTACAAGTTTATGCTTAATCCATTATTGTGACCAACATGCCTTTGCTTGCAAAAATAAACCAGAGACTTAATAAATTCTTTTATGAAGATAGCAATACGGACAAATCTAGGTGTGGATTCTGAAAGCATTTTTGAGGAAACTTCCTAGTCTCTTTAACAGTCAGTCCAGATAATTTGACAGGTTAGATTTTATCATATAAAGATGTCATAATGCATTTGATGTGTAAGACAAGCTTTGGACTCCTATCACTTAAGAAAATCAGACAGAAAAGGTCTTTCCCACCAGGTCTGCAACACAAACTGCAGGGCATATCCTTTTCACTTTACTGGAGCAAGGACTCTGGTACAATAAATACACAGAGAAAGATGAAATAATAAGAAAAAATTACTGTCCAATTTACTTCTGATATCACATCCTCCATAGAAGGAACAGGTGACTGTCTGCCTCATCTTCCATCTTTCCATCTGAAATAGCACCTGGAGAGCAGGAAGGGCATTAATACTGATTCCAACACTACTATTTCATTATACTTCATTTACTCTGCTGAGTCTCACATTAGCTGTGGAAGAAACCTCTCCAGTTTCTAGCAGTTGTTTCTACAATACCTTTTTCAGTTCCTGGTAACTTGTCTCAAAGTGGTTGAAAAAGGAGATTTCCTCCCCAGAAGAACCCTCCTGGAACAGTAGTACACTACTTGACAGGAACTGACACCTAGATCATACTTCATCAATCCCTCAAATAACTATTTTAAAAGTCTTAATTCTGTAATTCTGCTGATTATTACACCCAAATATTTGCATTAATATTCTTGCTTTTACTCTCAGGCAATATTTTACATTTGTTTTTATTTCATTCTGGTCTCAATGAATTTTCTAAATCTTTCTAGAGTTAGCTGAGAGGGAAATCATCATTCATAGATACATCATATATTTCTGCTATTCCATCTTATTCTTGATTGACTCTCGAAGTTCTTGACATAAAATTTATCAAGAATTGTAGTATTGTGGACATTAAAGCAAATATGCAAATCAAATGTAAATCACTTATACAAAGCAGACATTTCCAGATTCAGATCTCTGCTCTGTCTTAGGAGAGCCTTTTCTAACAGGCTATTTCATTCATCTCTGCACCATTACAGTACACAAACATGATGAATTCTTTCCATTTAAACTTTTAAAATGTAGCACAGACTGCTACATTTTGAGTTATTTGAACTGCATTGTGGGGGTTTTTTAATGAAAACAACCATTTAGCATAAACAAGTAATTAAGTAGTGTTTAAGGGAATTGAGCAACCTGGTCTAGTGGAAGGTTAGAACTAGATGGTCTTTAATGTCCGTTCCAACCCAAACCATTTTAGGATTCCAGGATTCTGTAAGTCTGAAACAACCCTAGTTATTCCCATGTAGCAAAAAATAAAAGTACAACAAGGACTTGGATGAGGAAAAAAGTTATTAATTATATTAGTTATTATATATAAATTATATATATTGAATTCTCAAAAATGGAAAATAACTAAGCAGAAGAAAAATTTTCATTGCCATGCAAAAACTACATAGATTTAATTAAGAAAAACTTAGCTTAAAGCAGTCTGAAAATTGTAAACGAACTTGGCTCACTTATTTCATTTTTAGACTTAAAACTCATTGTTTAAACCCTAGGAATGTGAAAAAGTCACATAAGGCCAACCAGGATACCCAAACCAAAACAAAGCAACAAAACACCAAGCCAAAATCTCCCACAAAACCAGAAAAAAAAAAAAACAACCCCAAAACAAACCAAAAAGGAACACCAAGCAAGATAGGAATTGAATTCCTAATCTAGCTTGTGGAATATTAGTCTTCATTTGTTATTAAGCAGAAGTTTACTACTTAGAATGGAATTTTATCACCCTGAAAAGGGAGTAATGCAAATAAAAAATTGTTAGTATGGGTGTGCTGACTACATGGATTGTTTCCTCTTTTCTTTGTAAGTATCAAAAATAGAAGACAGTGTTATGGCAATTAAAAGTACATGAAACTGTTCCAAATGACACAATGTTTCTTTCAACAAATTTAATAGTTACACAGCACTCAGATGAAGGAGAGTAGACACAGTTCTATCAGAGGAATGAAGACTCCCTGTACTTGCTATCAAGGATTGGCAGTGCTTGCACAGCTGTGCTTTCCTCCTAAGGGCACCAGAACCAGCCCGCTGATCTGAAGAAGCTTGTCTCATATTATTAGGACCTATTTTTAATACTTAGAGGAGCCTTTGATAGCAAAGATTAGTCAAGTGCCAAAGGTAATAATCTCAGTGAACAAATTAAACTTGGAAGTACGTAATCATCTCAAAAGCAAGTCATGAACTGCGACTTCTTCCCTCCTCAACTGGCAATATTTTTTAATGCATGCTGCCATCAATCTATCAAAAACATGTGATGCAACAAGCATGCAGCTACCAAATAGGAAACTAAGCAGAGACTGAGACTGCCAGGAGTAACTGCAAATTATTTGAAGCTCTATTCCACTAATTATTAAAAAGAAAGCTGGGCTTGCTTCTCCTCAGGATTATGAGTACTTGAAGACTTACAGAATGCATTTATGTGTCTTGTAAAAACATGGGCATATATAGAGTAAAAACTACTCTGAAAACTAGAAGAAAGACCAGATAGCTAAGACCTTTTATGTAAGAAAGATGAAAATATTTACATCTACACTTTGTACAAAACAGTGTCAAGTTGAGATTTTCTGTAGCATTATTTCCATTACTGTTGTAAGAATTTTTAACTACAACATCCCAGTACAAGTAGTTGCTGTTGACTATATAGTTCGATACAATTCAATAAAACAAAATAAAAGGAGCATCATTAAAAGACTGCGGTCCTGAATTTTCTTGTAATTTTTCTTGCATGAACGTAATTCCATGGAATTCAGTTGATATTTCAACAAGAAGTATCAGAGTTCATACTTTTATTTTTATTTCCCATCCAGTGTTTGGAACTTAAATGCTGTGGAAACACCTAGACTTCCAGGGACTAGTTCAGAGACCCATTAGGAGATCCATGATGGGAATGTTGAGGTCATGATGTAAAAATTAAAATAAAAAAATTAAAATAAACATTATTTTACTGTGAGACTAAACATTTTTTCAAGATTTTTTTTAAACTATCTCATAGTCAGTAAAAGCCCTTTATTCCCTAAGATTGTCAGCTTCTAAATTTTATTTTAAAAGGAAATGCAGTTTTCATCATATCATTTTCTGAAAGACAGATTAGTGAATCTCTTTGTATTATTCCCTTACTGAGATTTATTTCTACATATCCATTGTCTTGATTTCCCCTGAAAGACAGAAGATAGTCATGGTAACTGCAGGTTTAAAACTAAAAACTGTAAACATCTCCAGGAAAGAAAAGCCTAATTTTAAGGTTATTTAAAAGTAGGAACAGTGCTGCTTGCGGTATTCCTGTGCTGTTTGAGTTGGCAAGGCCAGTGGACTAGAGTCTACTGAAGTGCTCTGAAACTGATGGATATTGAAGGGATGATGGAATCCCCAGTGGGAAAGTTGCAAAATGGAAGTCCAGTCATTTTGAGTGCAAGAGATGGGGGCTGGATCTTAGATCAATCTGTAACTCCTGCATCTGGCTGTATGGGAAGGAAGTTTGTGGGACTGGATAATCCATTGGAAAGTTTTGAAGGTTCATACTCCTCTGGGATCCTGGTTTCAGTCCGTCAGTTGTTTCCATAAGGAGAATCTAGACTGTGTTAGACTGGGAAGCTGCTAGGTAGGGTGGCTCCAACAGTCCCTGGGTTTCAGTGTGGCTCAGCCACTACCACAAACCTACCTGTGGACCACTGAAGCAGGTCACTAAAGCCTGCTGGGGAATGATCACATTCAGCTCTGGCTCAGGGAGCTGGATCTAGGGACAATAAAAGGAACACCAGCCCAGCATGCCCAGCAGTCCCTGTGCTTGCTCACCACAGCCAGGGGAGGACAATAATTAAAACCTGTTTTCACAGGAGTCCAAAATGCTTCTGCAGTCAGAGGGACGGGAGGGATGGGGAGGTGCTTTTCCTGGCTGGTAAAGAAAAAGCCAGATTGATGGATCAAGCCTCCTGGTATCACTGTTTTGGTGCCTATTCAATGACACCTGACAATGTTGGCACTTCCACCTCCTAATTTCAGGCCTTATTTCAGTCTGCACCAAGGCAGTAAATCAGTACAACTAGTCCAGCCATTGTTACAAAAAGGATAGCATATACCCACTTCTTCAAACTAACAACAAAACCAAACCAATCACTACTCAGAGCTGTTGTCCCCATTGTGTATCAACATGATACTGACTTTAATGATAGTGTTTTTCTTATATGGAAAATTTTCTGTTTTTCACTTGCCAGTGCCAGAAAAACAGATTGCCCTTAAGAAGCTGGCTTAATTTCTTTCCATGAAAGCAGAGAGGTCCTCTCCAGACCCCTTAACCTTACTTATGAGAGAACAGAGTATCAATAATTTACTAGTTAAACAAGACACCTCATTCTGAGACCTGTCCTATAATCACATCAACTCTGCTTCTTTCAGCTCTTTTACATATCTAAAATAATACCCCAAATTGTAATATTTTATCCTCAATACATCCATGAAATAGAGAAGTATTGTTGTTTCAGAGATAAGAAAACTATGTGAGACACCAAGACCACGTAGATAAATTAATGCATGAAGCAGGGCAGGGATGAGTCTCTGGTGCTGTGGCCAAATCATGTGAAATAGTTCCTACATGTTGTTAAACTCTCTTCTTGCAAAATAATAATAAAAAAATCATATTTGTCATACTGCCGTTTGGGAACCATCCATAGCACTTCAAGTAGTATCTGGGAAAATGGGGGTTGGTACAGGTGAAATTCATTCCAGAGGGTGCAGAGAACTAGTGGGCAATAAATGACTTGTATAAATGATTAGTCACCTGAATTTTCACTATACATCAAGACAGGCATCAGTATGAGTGAAGAGGGATGAGCATCTTCAGGAAAGTGACCCATCTCATCCTAAACCAGGCTATTCCAGAGGGTAGTTAATCTCACTGTCTCATTCTGTTGGCTATACAAGCAACCTACACAAATAATTTAGGCAGCATGTGTAACAGCCGAACAGACTAAATTTAGTGACATGAATAGTCTCTGAACACATAGGAGATATACAGCAGTGTAAATCCAAACTTTGTTGTTTATCTGACTAATTAGCCTAGGTCTTAGTACTACACTGCATTTCACCCCAATTAGCTGCAGGAAGCACAATACAAAAACATACTTCCTATCAAAGTGCTCAGTCCCCAGCTGTGTTTTGGTGATATCCAGTTCTGACTCTAACTGAGCTGCTCTGTTTCTGAGGTGAGTAAAATCTTGATTCTGCACAGCACTGTGAAGTACATACACATTAATTAGATAACAACTGTAATTCTCCAAGCATGTTGCCACATGCAATTATTCAAAATTAAAAGGGCAGCTATATCATGCAACTGAGATTAAGAACATTTTTTCAAGCAAAATATAACACTATGAAGAAGAGTCTACTATGGTTTAACTGAGAAATCCAAAGCAGGTTTTTGGTATCTTCGCTATTAATATAGTCAAGGTACATTGGCCACTTGAAAATGTAGCTAGCTATAAACCCACCTCTGTTTAAATACACTTGGAAAGAATGAGAAAAACTGCAATACTCTCCTGGTTATTTACTCATAGATTGTTTTCTACTAAAGCAAGCTGTTCCTTGAGAAACTGAATTTCAGAGTGTTTCTCTTGCTTTGCTCTCTGTGACCGAAATTTGTTCTCGCAATTGGACCCAAGAGAAGATTCCAGGTTTTTCATAGATGCTTTTTCATTTCCCACTTGTTTTCCCAGCAGCTCTGTTTCAGAATGGTTTGACTCACTTGCTCTGCTGATAAACAAAGATTTTAAATTTTCAGGTGTATTTCTATCAAGCTTTCTGGCATTCTATTGGGGTAATCTTTAAAAAAAAAGATAAAAATAAAAAGGAAGTCTGGGATCAATGACAAAGTTTGTATTCACTCCAAGATGGATGATTAATTTTATATTTTCCCAGTCAAAATCCTCTGTCAGATTTATAAAATCATCCAATGTATATATCTTAATATAAATATGTTCGATACAAATGACAAAATGCTATGAAATATATGGATCAATGGATTCTGTCGACAGAATCATGGATGAAGAGGAAGGAAGGAAGTTTCACATTTTGTTGAGGCAAGAAGATATTGATTAACTGTTTGCATGCAGGAAATAGCATGTGGTACTACAAACCAGTACCAGCATCACCAGCAGAGTGAGATTACACTCATTTTACTTACAGGAGCGTCAAGAATAAAGTGGGAGGAAAGGGAAAATGAGTAAGATCCAAACAAAGAGATTAAATATCTATATATCTTTGAGGAACCAAAAAAAGAATACCCAAAAAACCTAGTATATTTCACTGCAGAGGGAATGATGGACATACCTGAGACATAGCTACAAACACACACATTAAAAAAATAATTCCAGAGATGAGAATCAGGAAAATCAGTATTGGATCAGCTGCAGAGACAAAGAAAACTGCCCATTTTAATCTTAGCATAAGTAAGCTGGATGCTATTTTCCCTTCATTTTTTCATGTTTGCATTATAGCCTGACTAACTGGGTCTGTTTGGGGTGCTGCAAAACTTATCTGTATTTTATTTAAGCCTAGTTTACATTAAGCACAATAATGCTCAGCCAAAGGTCATGGGAAATCTATGAACTGAGACATCTTAACAAACTTTCCACCTCTCCAGCACATTTCTCAGAAATTTCAGAAGATAACTATTTGTGTGTTCAAAGGAGGAAGTACTGGAAGAACTCAGATCATAGGCCAACAGAAGGGGGAAAAACCACAAGAAAAAAAACCGAAGAAAAAAGCATTTGTCATTTATCAAAACAAAAGTCAGGAGGTTTTTTTTTCTTTTACCAAATTAAACTGAAAGGTTTCTTCATTCTGAAAGATCCCATTTTCTATGAACTGTCACTCAAAAATCTAACTCCTTTGCAGAGAAACAGTTTTGATATTCTACATTTGTATTTCAGAACAAAAGAATACTGAAAACCTTAGACAGAAGAAGATACAGGAAAATAAACAGTCTTAGAAGCATTGAAAGAACAATATTATTCAGAATCAAGTTTAGTTTCCGCTTCTGAATATAAATATGCTGCAATCTAATAATGCAGATTCTGTACTGGAATACTGTGTAAAGTAAGAGCCTTATCTGAAAGTTATATATGGTTAATGAAAGACTGCTGATTGAAAGATACAGAAAAATTAGTGAAAATTTTCCAACTTCTGACTTTTCTCTGTGTCCTCAACTGCATTTCTGCAGTTTTCTTTCCCAACACTGTTGCTGTTCTCCACAGTCCCAGTAATCCCCTTCACAGAAGGATCCAGGGAGGCTTAGCCATATAGATCTCATGACAGCTTCAGATAAATGTCATATGCTGGAACTCTTTCCTGTCAAAAGAATCATAGAGGATTTCACAAGGATACAAAAGACACATTTGGCTGGAGCACATAACCAAATGGCAAACAGCTGCTTTACCCACTGTGCTTCCAAAAGGCATAAAGGTTCAAAGAGACTGCTGGAAGCCTATAAGGAACAAGAAAGGGAAATTAAGAAAAGATTAAAAAATTGATACTTCCTAAAATAGTCAATAATTTTAAAGTCCACCTCAAGAATTGCTAATAAACAGCTCCAGCTATACTGCTTACCTAGTGACGAGATGTAAAATCTAAGATATCTTTCTTCAAAACAACAGTAATTTTAAGCCCTGACTTATGAGTGTTCATAGTAAAGCCCTACAAAGCAGTGAAGCAGTGTCCTTTTTGAAGAGTGTACAACTCATACCCTTTGAGGAGTAAGCCCCTGAGAAATGTCAATTAAACATTCAAAAAATTGAAAAAGTGATCATGATTCTAAAGTATATTTGGATCCCTTAAGTATAACATTAACATAAACTTATTTTTCTAATATATTTCACATAACCTTTCCACCTTCTCTGCTGTGGAAATTAAATGCTAATTTAATTGTTCTTTGATTGCATCTAGTTTAATGCAAAGTTCTGGTGTAGATGTGACATTTGCAAGTATAGAGACTCTCTCCTAATGTATGTTTTGAGGCCCTCTGCCCACATTCACAAGAGAGTTGCTTAAGGCAGAAATAGGAGACCTGTATGCTGCTTCTGTTGTTAAATGCTACAGTAAAGCAATATAAAACTCTACTTAAATTAATTAAAACAGCTTCCAAAATCCTACAAAATACCTCTATGAAATTGTGGCAAATTTTAAGAGGCGGCAGTAATTTATTCTACAGTAAACCTTAAAGTTATTTCTTTAAATAACTCCTGTATATAAAAACTACAAGAGTTCTTGCTTCTGACAGCAAAATTAGCTACTGGCATTTTAAACTCTATTCCTAGAATTCTATTCCTTTTGCAGAGTTAATAAGGTTGAAAATTCTGCCATGGACCGCATTTTATTTTCAGATGAGATCCTCCTAGTTTAGCAATAAAATTTGGTTTTGTATGTAAATGATCTGTGAATGCTGAGATTCTGTCAGTCATATTTATACTGCTGTCACCTGTAAATTCAGGCATGACTAAGAGATGAGGAAGTCACATTAAAGTGGAATCCACAAGGCAGCAGCAGCAGGTCTGACTAAAAGCATTAAGAATTTTGTACATTTAAAATTAACATAGCCTAGGTTTTTCCTTTTTGAAAAATGCCTGTACTTGGCACAGTGATATTCCTGGTCAGTCACTTTCAGCTCCTTAAGTTTCAAGAGTGTGGCAGAATGAATGTAGGAGGTTAATAGAGCAAAGTGCAAGCTAAGGCACTGTGATTTGCTTGAAGGATTTACTAGAAATGACATCCAAAGAGATTATTTTATGGGAGCACATCACATTAATTCTAGCTCTGTCTCACCGAATAAAAAAGCACAAGGAACACAGAGCACTGCTGAGGACATTAAGATTTTTGAATACAAACTTCTGTGTTTTAGATATGTACCTTGCATGTAACTGTATGAACTGCAATATGACATTTGGAATTCTGACCCAACATGTTGACATAGTGTTCATGAAGAGGCCTGTTTATTCCTATACTTAATAGTAGGCATGTGGGAAGGAATTAGGATGATATGACTGCTGGCTTCAGGCTTGTTGGACAAACTGGAACCATGTACCAGTTTTATTATATCTTAAAGGAATGCCAAAATCTGCCACTCCACCCTCCTGTGCTGTTTTGTTATTGCTGTGTTCTCATCCGCTTTCTGAACAGCAACCATTTGGTTCCTCTGGAGTATCTAATGTTCTTGAGTACACCTCAGCATGTGATGTTCAGGAAGCAGAAATGATCTGTTACAAAAACTGGAGAACCCCCAAACCATGTTTATGTGCTCACAACATATTTCCAAAGACAAGGAATGATTTTTTTTTTAAGATCTTCAGATTTTCAAGTGGGAAGAGGCTCTTTGGGACATCTAAAACAGTGGAAAGAAGGCTAAGAAGCTCAAAGCAATAAGAGCAGGGACAGGAACATGACAGGTGACAAAGTACTTGATGTGATTCAAGTATCTGGAGTTGTATATTACTTTGTTCCTGCAGTGATTCCAAACCATGAGAGCATTGAATTCTTTTGTTTTCTTTGAAAATTTTTTTTAAGATTTTTTTTTCCCCATGTGTGACTAGTGGAATTCTAATCATATTATTATATAAAGTAAAATGCATACAGTTCATGGTGGAAAACCTCCCTGAAATAGAAATGGCATTAAACATAATGTTAAAATATTAGCAGATCATTTCAAGGCTGAACTCTGGAAAGAATGATTTCAACTCACTTGCTCCATCTGTGTTTCAAAGGACTCTATTTTCCCTTTCCAACTGTGGCTCTCAGACTGCACTGATCAGTGCCAGTCTAACAGGAAAAGCCTGTTTCTGCTTCATGGCATTTTGCTGCCCAACCTTCTCCTTGTTCACTTCGTGATAATTCTCCAAGAGCTCACGGTTCTCTCTCCAAATACATAATGCTTGTTTATTTAATAATTTACAGTAAGCTCCAAAAAATAGGGATATTTATAGACTTACAGATATGGTATTAAGTATACTCTTTCCACTGAAAATTTTGCCATTTAGTGAAATCATTGAGAGACTTCTCAAGAACTAGAGTTTTGTTCAAGATGAGTACATTTTAATGATCAATAGACATCTGTTAAGAATGGCTAGGTTAACGTTAGGCTATAAGGTATAGCAATAAAGTGCAGCAATATTTCTTTTCACTTTAATTCCATAAAGCAATAAAGACAAAAGAGTTCCAAGTCTCTATTATTTCCTGTCTGATTTTTTAAGTTGAATAAACACATACGTGTGTGTGCATATATATATGTGTGTGTGTATATATATATATATATATATATATACACAAAACCACAATGAAATATTCTACATTCATTTTGTACTGCAAAAAAAAGCCATGAAATTATGTTCAAACTACTAAAACCAATTTAAGGGAATGCAAATAAGTTTTGGTTAGGAAGCACTTTCTTCTATGGAGACACCTAAACATTTCATTTTTAGTTAAAAACCAACAGTTTTAATTTGTACACTCACTTTAGACTTCAGCACATGCTTCAGCCTGAAAGTATCTCCATTTGAATCCTGGGCTTTCAACTTCGTATCATCAAGCTCAGTTTGGTATTTTGCTAGTTTTTTATATAGCACCTATGAAGAAAGGTTTTTTCCATAAGGTTTAAGTATACTGCTTGTACCTTAAAAAAAAAAAAAGAAGAATTGGTGTGTATTGAAGGTCTATGGCTTTATTAGCTAGTTTTTAAAGGCCATGTGAAATGTAAAGTATATGCATTTTTATAAACCAAATTTTTCTTTTGTGAAAAATACAGCTTTTACTTATAAATAATGCTAAATCTTCTTAGAAAGGAGAAAAATGTCTGTAAAGGAATTAGCATTCACAAAAGAAAAAAAAAAGATGGTTTATTTAGCAGCTAGATTGTCATAAAAAAACAGCCTGTCCCATTTAACAAGCAGAGCTCAATCAGTTCCATCTCTTTTTACATTACAGTTTTTTTAAAAGCCTACAGTTTAAAAAGTAGAAGACTGATAAAAAAATAAGTAATTTAATTATTAAGGAATTGCTTGCATGGTAATTAATCGAGTGGTTATCTCCCAATCAGGAAAAATAAAGCCACAAGTATTAGGAGAACAGACACAGAATTTCTGAGGATTATTGCTTGAGAAAATGAACAGAAAAAGGAAAAAGAACTGCAGAAAGGCTGTCTTGAACTGCACAGTTAAGAAATTTCTTCTGTGCAAAACTACTAGCAGAATTCTGCTGGATGATCAGCACAGGTCAAACCAACTTGTATGGTAGTTTTTATTGCTGACAATGATTTTTTATTGTTGCCCTTAAACTGGAGCACTGCTGTATGTACCAATACAGGATAGCTGTGATAACAGATCCTTTCCCTATTTACCATTTGTGACTATTTGAATATTAGAACACACCTTAATTGCCAGGCTTTCCTGAAAAGTAACAATCCTCTCTCTTCCTTCTTCCACACAGTCTTGCAAAGATGACTTCTCCACATTAAGTTGTGCAATTGTTTCTTTCAAAGTACAGGTCTCCTCTTGTTGTACAAGACTTTGTCTTGAAAAGTTACCTAGATGCAATCAGAAGTGTCTCGGTTTTTATTAATTCAAGCCATTTGAAATTAAAATTCTTTTAATACGCTTCTAAAGCATAAAATCACAAGGCAAAAGTTGCCCTTCAAGAAAGCACTGAAGCATGCACCTTATAAAAATATAGTAAAAATAATGTATAAATTATATTTATAGAACCGGATTCTTCTTTAGATCAGGGCCTTAAATTACATGGCTCAGAACAAATCTGTTTTTCAAGAAAAAATATTTAGATCATTAAAAATAACTTCTTGTAGAATTATAACAGAAGTCTAAACAGAATTACTGTAGACAGAAGCAATGTGTAGATTGCAGCATGTAACCATAGATGAAGTAGGAGACTGTTTTCCTGGTAGTACCGAGGAGGCAATAAACTGGGAGGAGTGGCTGATACACCAGAGGGTCGTGCTGCCATCCAGAGGGACCCCCACCAGTTGCAGAAACGGGCTGAGAACAACCTCACGAAGTTCAATAAAGAGAATTCCTGAACCTAGGGAGGAACAACCCCCGGCACCAGGACACATTGGGGGCCACCCAGCTAGAGAGCAGCTTGGCAGGAAAGCTGGGGGTCCTGAGGGCATCACGTTAAACATGAGCCACCAACGTGCCCTCGCTGTAAAGAAGGCAAGCAGTATCTTGCTCTGCATTAGGGAAAGTGTCACCACCCTACAGCTGTAGTTTTGGAAGAACATACTCTTTGGCATTACAGGAATAATAATCCTTGTAAAAATTCATTTCCTTTACTCCCATAATATAAAAAAGGTGCAACATACAGTACAGGATATATACTGCATTGTACTATAAAGCATGTTTTCCTGATTTTCACCATCAGTATTTTCTGGTGCTGAGAAGTGCTACCACTGCCTTAGTGAATCACAAATATAACTGATATGCTCAGACACTGCACACTGCTGTTCAGCTGACAGCATGTGTTGTCACTGAAACTTACACTTGCCAGAGCTCTGTCACATAATTTTAAAATGCAAAAGCCTTTCAATAATGAAAGAAAACAAGAGTTTTGCAAAATGTTAAAACTTTCAGAAGTATATTTATTTGCATTCAATGCCTTTTCTTTCAACCCATAAAAAAAAATGACTGCAGAATATAAAATTAGCCTATTGAATTTTATTATAAAAATTAGATCTGTCACTCATCAGTTTTTCATCTAAATGCATAATTTTCTCTTGGCTAAGTTGCATTTCAAGTTTTTTCTTCACAAGGCTTCACTGAATCTCTGAAAGCCTGAGTTCTGTCTTTCCATTCAATAAACTGGAAAAGCAGAAGCATTTAACAAGAGAATTCAGACACTGATATATATATTATTTTTTCTTTTGGAAAGTTCACTAAAATTGCAAAAGATAGGAAAAACTGAGATTTTTCCATTTTAGACTGTTTGGGATATTTTATTAATATTAACTTCAATCTCAGTATATTAAATTCTGAATAATCATGTAAAGGATTACAGACAAGTAAACAGAATTCTTTGCAACAGGTGATTATAAAAAAGTCACAAAAATAATTAAAATAAAAATCATCCCCTGGGACATCCATTGGAATACCTGACCTGGTTCAAGTTATAACCAAGTCATCTGTTCAAATATAGTAATATTAATGATTCTCACACTGTTCAAGAAACTGAAAAGAATTATCAGTTTGGTTTGGGAGTCTAAAGATCTTTTGGTAGCAGCAACTAGTTTTCAACAATTCAACAGCATTCATAAATCTGACAATTTATTATAAAGCAGCACTCACTGATATATTTTATTCCCTAAAGGCTTAGACCGAGAATAGTCCTACTGTGCTTCTGAACATGGCTGGGACTCCAGTTGAGCAGCAGACCATAAGCCCTATGCAAAGATTCAATTTTATTTCCTCTCATGAAAAAGCTCCAACACTAAGAAACGGAGCTTTCAAACCAACGACATAGCATTCACTAGTTTATGCATGTTTGCCTGTTTCTATTAAAAAATAAAAATAAAAATATGCTCTTTACCAAAACCCATCAATCCTTGCAGTTTCCAACAGCAAGCTCCTAACTCTAAATTAAGTGAATTTTACTTTTTCACTGAAGATGGTTTCCACCATATCATCACATCAATAAGACGAGAACATTTACATATAAATAAGCAATGAGGAAAACAATTTCATTCCAAAATGAAGGATGGCTCATAAGCAGCTTTTGTAAATTCCTTTCCCTTTGAGCCATATAACTGTTACAAAAACCAGTGAGCATAGGCTGATGTTACTAGTCAAATTAACACAATTACATACTTTTACTTACCAAAGAGAAGCGTATTCAGCTTCCTGTCAACTCAGCTCAGTTTCAGAATTCAGTACTTTTCTTGTCAATCTTTTCATCTCAGTTTCCAGAGAATCAATGGTGTCTTTCATTAGTGCCACTTTGGACATCTGTTCTAACTGTTCACTATCTAACTATAAATATAATCAAACATTAACAGCTGAAGGGAAAAAAAAAAGAGCTGATTTATAGAATTTATTTCAATTTTTACTCTGTTTTTAGCACAAATCTTTTGCTGAAGAAGTAATGTCCAAGCATCTCATTTACTCAAGGCCTGATTCAGTTTACTGAAGATAGTTGGCAAAAACCTGAAATGTGATTTTCACTTCTTCTGAATGTAAATCATTTTCCCATCTTTTGGATCTCTAGGAATATTTTCTTATTCATGTAAATTTTTGGTTGGTAATTATGTCCAAGGGCAAAAATGTTTGTCATTGATCATCATTAAAAGTTTTCAGTGCAAAACAACATAAAAGAAAACATTATGAGTGTATGAAGGTAGAAATAATGGTTTGGGACACAACACGATCAAAAATGGCCTTAGGCCTCTGTAACTTTACACATCTATGCCAATAACCAGGCAGAGAAATCACTGTAAAACTGTTGCACAAAGCACTATGTAACCAAGTTACCACCATGAGGCCTTCACATCTTTAGCTAAAACAAAGAACAGATCCAAAGTCTTTTGCACAGCTGGTTTGAAATCTTCAGTTTAAAGAAACTTCTATCTCTTTATTAAAATGCTTACACTTAACATTCAAAGAGCTATCCTTTCTAAATAATTTGAAACACCTCTGTTAAAATACAAAAATTCTCACCTCATCCCTCTCCTCCTTTACCAAATTTTTCAGTACTAATTTCTGTGTTACTATAATCAAAGGTCAGGCCTCTAAAGGGCACGTCAGTAAGCCTCTGGTACACAGTAGCTTTCTCAATACCAGTGCCATAAATTTCATATTGATGCATTGCCCTCAAAGGGTACAAAAAGAACTGAAGAAATAAGATGATGTACCTAAACCAGGGCTCCCAATACTCATTACACGTCATATGTAGGTGTGTGATTAAAGTTAATTTACTACTCAGAGCTACTTCAGCCTACAGTGTATTCTTCATATCAGATGCACTCCACTTAATATTATAATCTGTGGTATTACATTTATAAGCTTGGCAGGATTTTAGAAGGCTGAGGCGGAAAATGAAGATAAACCAGAATTTATTACCACGGGATCTAGAAGAAAGATATACTGCAGAAATCAATGTTAATTTATTTAAAAATCAAGTTCTACCACGACTGTAAGTAAATTTAAGATTCATATTAATTTTATTAATGTTTTTCATTTTCTGTTTTAGTCACATTTGTTAGCAAACAGCTGCACACACAAGTAACTTAAACCATATTAAATACGACATGCCAGAACAGTGCAATTACATTTCGCTTTGAAGCATCAGGGCTTAGTAATACACAGTCATAAGATAATTCACATTTGAATGGACCCCAGGTCTCCAGTCTAAAGCCCTGCTCAAAGCAAGGCCAGCTCTAAAGCTGCTCAGGGCTTTGTCCAGTCCAGTCTTGAAAAATCTCCAAGGCTGGGGACTGCTTGACTGCCCTCATGAGAAACAAATATTTCCTTGTATTCAGCCTGAACCCTTCTGGTGTCAATGGATGCCCATTGTTGCTCATCTTTCCACCAAGCACAGCAGTTAACAAACCTGTTAGTGACTTCTTGATGTCATACCTACTGGCAGGTAGGACTTATGACCCTCTTAAGCCACTTCTACTCCAGGTGTAACAAGCCTATCCCCACCTGGATATAAGATCACGGTGGGTAACAGTGTCAAAGGCTTGGTACAGTCTTAAAATCACAGAATCACAGAATAGTTTTAGTTGGAAGGGACTTTAAAGATCATCTTGTTCCACACCCCCTGCAATGGGCAGGAACGCCTCCTGTTACATCAAGTTGATGAGTGCTCCATCCAGACTGGTCTTGAACACTTCCAGGGATGGGGTACCCACAACTTCTCTGGGCAACCTGTTCCAGGGTCTCACCACCCTCACAGTCACAAATTTCTAACTTGTATCTAATCTAAACCTCTTGTCTTCCAGTTTAAAACCATTCCCCCTTGCCCTGTCACTACATGCTCTTGTGAAAACTCCCTCCCCAGCTCTCTTGTTGGGCCCCTTTAGGTATTGGAAGGTGCCAAAATATGTCCCCAAAGTGTTCCCTTCTCCCAGCTGAAAAACCCCAACTCTCTCAGCCTCTCTTTGTAGGAGAGGTGCTCCAGCCCACTCTGATCATCTTCATGGCCTCCTCTGCACTTACTCCAAAGGTCCATGTCCTTATTATGATGGAGACCCAGAGGTGGACACAGGTGGTGTCCTACCAGAGCAGAGTAGAGGGGAAAGAGTCTTGGTAAATAACATCCACTGCTCTCAGCCTGTTGTTTCCTGATAGCAACCAGGTTAGTCCTGCAGGATTAACCATTAACATCACCTGAATTGTATTTACAATTCCATAAATAATTATTTTCCCTTACACTGTGAATAGTAGTTTCAAGCTCTTCAATTCTCTGTTCCAAATGAGCCTTTTCATTAAACACAGTTTCTTGGGAAATCTGTATCAAATAACAGCAACAACAAAATCACATATAGAACAAGTCTCAACTCACCACAGACTCGTAAATTAATTAATTCTCAGGATCAGAATAGAAATCCTTAGCAATTTTAATTACACTGCCAAGTAGTTTTCATGTTTAAATAACCTGTGGGGTGGGGCTGAGGTAGGATGGGATAGAATCAAGCCTGTAACTGCTACCTGAAGCTATCATGTTCTGTAGGCACCCTTTGGAAATCTGACAGTGCTGTATCCCTTTCTTTCTCCGTGTGTCTCAATACAGCTTGAGCTGTCACAGTGCTTTTAGGAGTCCTGGGGCACTTTATAACTTCCTGACAAAGCTGAGAAATCTCCTCCTGTGCCTATTTTTTTAAAAAGTAGAATAACAGAAACATAGAATAGATAATCAATATACTACTGGGTCTTGTGGCTGGTAATATAGAGCATTACAGAAACTGTAATATCAAAGATGAAGTAATCATTTGTGCACTCATTCTTTGATTCAGGAAAGATTTTTAACTCAGGACAGCCCTTACAAACTTACATTGAACTGACAGATTCAAATCACAGAATTTCCATACTTTTTTCTATTTTTTAAACAAGTACTTTGCATTCTTTCTTTCATATGAAGCCAATTTTTTTTTCTTGTTATTTCAGTTAATCACACAAATATAAATAACATTAACTGTTCATAAAGATTGAGAATTTTGTCTCTCTCAGCTGTTAAAACTTTGAAGTTACCCTGAATTTCTGCCACGGCATTACTTTATTTTCCATGTTGACTCAAGTTCTTCACATTCTCTCAATATTTGCAAGACTTCTGGATCAGAAACCACTCCCTAAAGAATATGGTGAACCAGTGTTAGAGAAACAAAATTTGAAGCACTTCCTTATAATATCTGGTTTGAAGAAAACTTCTGTTATTGGCCCATTCCCATCTTATGCATCCTTCTGTTTACAATCAATTAATTTTTCTTCCTGGAAGCTGTAGCTTTAGTATTTTAATATGAGTTATATTCTAAAAAATACATTCCTCCTCCTCCAAAGTGATTTTCCAAGTTCATTTGGATGGATGATTTCTTTTTTTTTTTTTTTTCTGCTGCCACAAGTAGAGGTTCATTTAGGACTTGAGAACGTGTTTCTTAAATACTTTCAACAAATTCTCAGTCTCACAATTATAGCAGTCTCTGTCCTTTTCCAGTGACTTAATAAAGGCATCAAGCCTTGAAGGTGACTCCCTTGCTTAATTTCAGATTCTGTCTGTAACATAACCTGTATTAGCATAAATGAGAGAATGCATGCACTGAAATAAAACTTTTGTAATTACTGATACTTTAATGTAAAATGGATAAATATACTCTTCAAAATGAAGATGAAGCAGATATCTAATTAAAATAAATATCCATATAATACTTTAAAGTAACTTCTAAATGTCTGTATTTTCTCTTTTTTGTTATATTGCAAATATGCCTGAATGTTCTCTTAATATCTAACAAGAAAGATCTAACAAGAAAGAAAGGGACATAAAAGCTTAATGTTAATTAACTTGAAATATATCTGTTCAAAATTAAGGGTCAATTTGTACAGGAATATGTAATTATTTTTTAAATATGATAGAAAGTAGGCCACCATGTTTGTTTAAGGTCCATGAAAGGTGATTTTTTTCAATAGAAATAAAGGGATGTGCAAGCAAGTATTGTTGAAATCCAGAAAGACACGTAAGAGCCTAAAACAGATTCTGAAGATAAACGGCAATTCTGAAATTCAAAATTGCAGCTCAGATCCCATTTTTTTAAGAGTAAACTAATGCAATTTTGAGTCACTACAAAGAGTAATTTCTAGAAAGAGATTCCTACAACTGCTATCATCTACCTGGGCCTGTGCAAGGCATTTGACACTGACCTGCACAATGTCCTTGTCTAATCAAGAGAAGGACCATTCTGTGGCTAAAGAATTAGATGCATGCTTGCACTCAAGCTACCCAATGACCCAATGTCCAGGTGGAGACCAGTGGTGCTCTTCAAGGGCTGATACTGGGCTGGTGCTGTTTAACATCTGTCAGTGACATGGGCAGAAGCTGGGAGGAGAATGGATGGAGAGCAGCCCTGGGGAGAAGGACCTGGGGACAAGAAGTTCCACATGAGCTGGCAGTGTGGCCTTGCAGGCAGAAGGCAAACCACACCCTGGGCTGCAGCAAAAGAGGTATGCCCAGCAGGGTGAAGGAGGTGATTCTCTCTGCTCTGCCCTCGTGAGACCCCACCTGAAGTGCTGCATCCAGCTCTGGAGCCCCCAGCTCAAGAGAGATTCTGATCTGTTGGAACAAGTCCAAAGGAGGGCCACTAAGCTGATCAGAGGGCTGGAGCACCTCTCCTATGAAGACAGGCTGAGAGAGATGGGGTTGTTCAGCCTGGAGAAGGCTTCAGGGAGACTCCAGTACCTAAACAGAGCTTACAAGAAGGCTGGAGAGGGACTTTTCACAAGGGAATGTAGTGACAGAGCAAGGGAGAATGATCTTGAGCTGAAGGAGGGAAGGTTTAAATTAGAGAATAGGCAGGAATTGTATGTTTCAAGAAGAATTCACTTCTTTGGAGGGTGATGAGGCACTGGAAGAGATTGCTTAAAAAAGCTGTGGAGGTGTTCATCATTAGGCTGGATGGAGCTCTGAGCAACCTGGTCGAGTGGAAGATGTCCCTGCCCATGAAAGGGGAGTTGGAACTAGGTGGTCTTTAAGGTCCTTTCCAACCCAAACTATTCTATGACTCTGATTTCCTTGAGCCAGGAGTTCTGTAGGACAGCAGCCAGGCAGCTGTGATGGACATACTGACTTCTGGCTCAGTGCCAGCACAACAGCTTACCTAAATAGCTTTCTAGCAAGCATGCTGTCTCAATACTTTTATTTCCTTTCTTGCTTTCCAAGATGTTCATAGTATCTGTTGTACCTACAGGTGTATATGACTGAAATTCTATAGGCAAAACAAAATGAGAGGTTAGAAATATTCCTAAAAATCATTTTTTAAAAGATGCATTGTAAAATCTTGTACAAAATTATCAGTAAGCCACTTTCCCCATTAATGCTGATATAAATATTGATGACAACTGCTTTCATAGAAATTTTAATTAGTGCTCTACTTGGTTTCAGCTTGGGAGGTTTTTAAATAACTCTTATCTATGAAAACTCAACTTTCTGCATCAGGTTTATGATATAGAGCACAGTTTCTCAATGAACATTACTAAAGTCATGGAAAGGTGCTCATATTTCTTTCTGGGTTTAAGTACAAATGAATACTGAGTGACCAGTTGCTGCTACATCTTTTTGAACAGAGTTTCCGTTGGGGGAGGGAGATAAGCCAAGCTTCTCCTCAAACGGCACAACACTCTCTCCACACCTTGGCAAACAAAAAGTTGACTTCCTCAAATAATGGTTAAATTCTTCATAGTTGTTTGGGGATGGAAACAAAAGGATGGATCATAAATTGGTACACTCAGAAACATGCAATACCACCACCCACCGATGTTTTGAGTGAAATTCTTTTAAAGAATTCTTTTAAAGCACCTTTAACGCAAACCTCCCAGGCCCACACATGAAGCATAGGCCTTGCCTGTGATTAATACAAAAATCTCAGCAAAAGGCAGGAAAAGGCAGCATGAGCAATGCTTACAGGCCAGAAGATTTCAGAGACAAAGCCAAGCAGCCAAGTCTTGCCTGTCCAGCCCCAGGAGGGAGATGGGTATTCTGAAACTGCCACAGCTGATCAGGCAGGACTGACAGTGAACTCAGGGAGCTCAGCTGAACACCTCTACTCTAATGAGGTTCATCTCGTTCAGAAACTAATATCCAAGGAGACACTTTTACAGATGAAAACTCCAGCAATTGCCACACAATCTCTCAGGCCTGACAAGAACAAAACAAGTGTCAGATAAGACTCACTTAATCTTGTGAAAATAGCTTCCTTTAATTAAACCCTCTCTTCTATCCAAACCCCATCTAATTTATGTATCTATTTGTAAGACTATGTGCCAGATGTATCATCCAGAATAAATACTACTCTTCGCTCTACATTTGTTCTTTGACAGTGTCAAACATTAGCTTCACAGATATGATAAACTCCAGTCTGAACTCACTCCTGGTTTTTAATGCCAGAACTAACATATAAGTCATTGTGAAGTTGAAACATCAGAGTATTACAAGGCTAATTAAGCTTTTCTTTATTCCACCAACAAAATCATTTGAGAGAAATTAATTCTTATGTTTTCTTAGATAGGAGTTCTTATTTACAGTATCTCTGGCTGCACATATCTTCTTCTTGGAATAGCACAGACAGGAACAAGCAGACTGGTGCCTTTGAAGAAAGTGAAGCAAAAAGGGTAAGGAGTCCATGTGAACGCCGGGACTCCTATTTCCTGCTCATGGCAAGGACATAAACAGCCTTTGAAAGAGGATGCTTTAGGCAGTCCCAAAGTCAAGCTGAGAAAATGTCCTCTCCTCCCTGCTATCCACTAGTACATGCTTAATATTCTGGAAAAAGTGCAGGGTGAATAACAGGTTTTTTTGGCAAGCAGCGTCTATTAAGCACACAGCTTGCCTTTTCAGACATTAGGGGTGAATAACACGTCTGAAATACAATCCCCACCTAAAGCCAGAAAAGAAATTGGAAGATTTTAACTTCCAGAAACAGAGCTAAAGAAACAAGTCCCTTTCCCCATCCTGGATTCCAGATTTTGGCATGCTGGAAAAGGAGACTGCATTATAATGTTTATCTCCAAAAGAGATGTGAAAAAGGCATTTCAAGTTTTCACAACTTAAACAAAATTATTCTTCAGGAAAAATTATTTTGGGAGTGAAATGATAATTTTTAATTGGTTTTGTTCTGTTATGTCTAAGGGACATATAGTGAGTTATCTTTTATATCTTAATGCTGGTTAATGTTGTGTAGAGCAGTTGCATTGCTTTTTGTATATCAAAAAATGCTTTGTTGATCAAAAAAGAGATTAAATTCATCAACAGTATTGTTTTCAAAAGCGAAAATAATATTTGGTGCATTTTACAGGTATGTGATTTATACAATAGTAGTTGGGATATAAAAATTTTAGATGTCAAATCCAGAAGGGTTAAATAAATCATGGTGTGCATTTACAAATTCATATTTTTTTGTTTATTGTCAGAAAAATTCTAATTATCTTGCTGGATTTCTCTTCAACAATAGGAAGACATTTATTGTTGCACGTGTATTTCATCCTTCAGCTTATCAGAAACACACCCATGACATTTTTATCTGTCCACCTAGTATTCTGCACACTTTACATTTTTTAGCAAATTATGGTTCTAACTAGGAAAACAGCTTCTGACTAGAAAAACACAGACTGCAACAGCTCTTAGTAGGTTTTTAGGGACACCCTGTGGCAAAATGGCACACTGCAAATATTCAAGAATCAAGTGTCAAAATGGAGACAAGTGGTCCCACTTTTTTGGGGGGGTGTGTTTAGTAACATCATTTGTCGCCCAACACGCATTTCCATACTTCTGACCACTGCTAGAATGCACGGGTTCACGTTAGCATTTTGTCAACTTCCTTCAATATTGATTTCCTGAACACTTTTATGGACAAAGTCCACATGCTTTTTGTGCATTACAGAAGAGTTCACCCCAATAAAAATTATTACCAGTCTAATTCAGCAAAAAGTTATGTCAATTTCAAATTTCAAATTCCTTTTTTTTTTTTTTTTTTTTTTTTTTTTTTTTAGTGGGACAGTGCAACATTAAAGGTGCTGGCATACACATTACATCAAGCTCCTTTTAGAGTACATTTCTCTCACTAACCACCACCATCACACATGTTGTGATGGTTTCTTACTTTTTACTTACCCTGCTACACCCACATAGTTCTTTGAAGGCAGAATGGAAGACAAAGGCATGTAATTTACCTTTACAAACACACATTCATGAACAAGAGAAATACGGCTTGTATTTGCCCATTGGGATACTACTGTGGATAAAAAGCTTCAGCTGGCACTGAACATTGTCCCACAGTGTAAGCCTAAGCACAGACAATAGCTTTTGAAGAAGAATTATAGCTAAGGTCTGGTAGACTTTAAGAATGGCTTAAAAGCAAATCTGAAGACAATCTGCTGCTGGCAATTCGTCTAGTCTTTGATCACTTTCCAGCTGGTTAATGAATTATGCTATTAATATTTAGCTTCTATATCTTCATGAGCACCATAGAGAGTATATTTCACAAGTCTCTGTGCATTTGTATTAACTCTGTCTCCGTGTAAACTCACAAAAGCTTGTAGCATCCAGAACATCCTGCAGAGAGGAACTGCACATCTGTGCCTTGCAAGAAAATCGTCCATTTTATGCATTGTGCACCGGCCTCTTGTTGCCCTGTACATATTGAGGGCAATGCCCGTAAGTATCTCTAGTGAAGGTGTGAAGAGGATGAAATCAGGCTCTTTTTGGGGGTGCCAAGTAATAGGATGAGAAGCAATAGCCAGAAATTGATGCACAGGAAATTCTACCTGAACATGAGGAAGACCTTTACTGTGAAAGCGACCAAGCACTGGAACAGACTGCCCAGAGAGGGTATGGAGTTTCCCTTACTGAGGATATTCAAGAACCGTCTGGACACAATCCTATGCCATGTGCTCTTGGGGTGACCCTGCTTGAGCAGAAGGTTGGACCAGGTGACCCACTGTGGTCCCTTCCAAGCCGACCGGTTCTGTGATTCTGTAACCCAGTCATTCTTGCTCTCCCCAGCTCCCTCCCCCGCCCAGTGCCGTGGCTGCCTGGGACAGGCGGGTCCCCGGCACCCACCGAGCACCGAGCCGCCCCCAGCCCTCCCCGGCAGCACGGCAGGCGCAGTGCCCGCCCCCGGCACCTCTCACCCGGGAAGCGGAAGGCGTTCCCGAGGCCGCCAGCTCCAAGGAGCCCGCAGGGACAGGGACCGCTCCGCTCCCCGCCGTGAGTACTGCAGGGCGCCCGGCGGGGCTGTGCGGGCGGGGACGCGGCGTCGGGGGCTGAGGGGACTCCGCGCCAGGAACCGCATGGGAAAGAAGGCAGGAAAGCCTAACAAAGCTGGACTACACAAAGTGAAACCGCATGAGCTGCGTCGAGTGAGGGGAAAATTGACATTCCGTTGCTACCTTTGGTATTTCAGGCACCGGGGACTGCGAGGAGCAGCTGCTCTGACACCCCCGGATGTGCCGGGAGGCTCCCGCCAGGGCCTGAGCGGCATCACCGGAGGAGCACCATGCCTTGGAACGCGCGTGCTGCTGTGGGAAGAGCTTGACTGTCCCATACCCGCCACTGGAATTTCAGTGCTGTCACAGGAGCCGGCTGCGCTCCTGCCGCATTCAGCGTGAGCAGAGCAGGCATTCCTTCCATCCGCTGTCCAGTTATTAAAAACATGGTACTCCAGTCATTAAAAAACTGCCTTTGGCTGTCCTGCATCCACAGGACTCCAAAAGCTTGCTTCTGGAGCACAGCTGGTGGAGGCCTCATTATCCAGTCTGTTTCTAATGATGTTTACCAAAATCTAGCGGTGGAAGACTGGATCCATGACCACATGGATTTAGAGAAGCAACAGGTCCTTTTCCTTTGGAGAAATTCCCCTGCTGTGGTAATAGGGAGACATCAGAATCCCTGGCAGGAATGCAACCTCAGGCTATTGAGGCAAAAAAACATAAAACTAGCCAGGAGAAGAAGTGGAGGAGGGACAGTTTACCATGACTTAGGTAATATAAACTTGACTTTCTTCACAACCAGAAAAAAGTATGAACGAATGGGAAACCTGAAGCTCGTTGTGAAGGCACTGAAAGCTTTGCGACCCCAGTTAGATGTACATGTCACTGACAGATACGACATCTTACTAGACAGGCAATACAAAATCTCAGGCACTGCTGCAAAGCTGGGAAGGACAAGTGCTTATCACCACTGTACCTTACTCTGTAATGCAGATAAGTCTGTTTTATCTTCTGTGCTAAAAAGTCCTTATAAAGGGCTAAAGAGCAATGCCACTCCTAGCATGCCTGCCTCAGTGAAAAATCTCTTTGAAGAGGATGCTAGTTTAACTTCTGGGATGCTCCTGGATGCCATTGCTAAAGAATATGCTGTGCAAAACCAGATAGATCACCGTATCACTTTAATAAATCCAGCTGATGAGACTCTGCTTCCTGGAATTAGTAACAGAACTAAAGAACTACAAACGTGGGAATGGGTATATGGAAAGACACCAAAGTTCAGCATTAGCACATGTCTTAGCATGGCCTATAAGGATTCTGTTCTTGACGTTCAAGTAAATATGGATGTAAAGCATGGAAGGATTGAAGTCTGTAACATTGATCTGCCAGAACAGTGGCTGCCACCAGGACTGTGCAGTGAACTGGTCAAGGGTCTTACTGGCAGTAAGTTTTGCCCAAACGAAGCCACTACGCTAGTGACAACGTTGCTAAGAGTGTGTCCACAGGACCATGAGTTGCACAGCAGGTGGAGTCTACTATGTGAGAATATGATAAGGTTAATGTGACTTGCATTTTGAAAATGTAAGTTAAACTTCTGCTGCTTTTTTATTTAATGTATTGAAAACAAAATTAAAACATTCACTAGTAAGAGAAAAACTCAGCTTGTAGAAAACAAACTGTTCAATCTTCTGCTTTGGTTTAATATTACAATTAAATTTTACACTGCCTGCACCTGATGTTCCCAAACTGTAGGATTGAAACCACTGCTGACAAGACATAATTGCTGCTTGAACCAGGGAAGATGGTGGGGGCCTCCCATATTGGCCCTGTAGCAGAGAAGGTACAAATGGCTGACACAGATGGAATGGGGTAGGTGTAAAACTGGTGTTGTGCTGCTGCACTGGATGCCCCAGCCTGCATCCTGCTCCTTGTGGACAGTAGCCCAAAGGCTGTGTTGCAGCCAGTGAGCTGTGTGGCGAGTGATGTTCCCTGGTTTCTGATTGAAAGTCTTCTCTTGCAGAGTGCTGGTGCCCCTGTGCCTCTGCTGTAGAAGCACCATAGTGAGTTCAGCTTATCATGGGTAGTGAATCACTGTAGGTCCACCTTGGGTTAGGGCTTTTGTCCATGCATGTGCAAGAGGAGGGGAAGATTAGAAAGTTCAGTGTGGGGTTTTACGTGATGAAGGCAGGAGAGGCTAACTGGGACAGAGGCCACATGTGCCTCCTCTGTTCTTGTGCCTGGCACAAAGCTGCAGTCCCTGCTGCCATGGGTACTGGTATCAAAGCTAAGCATTCGGAAATGCAAATACACATCTAGGAGAAAGGGCTCCTCATGTTACCACCTAACAGAAGATTTTCCCGTAGAAGGCAACAATGTGACAGTTTTAATATTAAATAATAGCTATATATATAGTAAAATTATGAAAGTTAGGGTGAAGATGTATTTAACTGTTGTTGAAGAATAAGTGTAATGCAATTTTGATCAGGTCAGAACAGATGAAAGAAGGCTGTGGCCAGGTGGGGTTCAGGCTCTTCTCCCGTGTAACCGGTGACAGGACAAGAGGACACAGCCTCAAGCAGCACCAGGGAAGTTTAGGCTGGGCATTAGGAAATAATTCTTCAGTGATTGGGCATTGGAATGGCTGCCCAGGGAGGTGGTGGAGTCACCATCCCTGGAGGTGTTTAAGAAAACAGTGGATGTGGCACTCAGTGCCATGGTCTAGTTAACAAGGTGACACTAAGTCATAGGTTGGACTTGATGACCTCAAAGGTCTTCTCCAGCCTAGTTAATTCTGTGATTTTCTATGTTTAAAATTGCTGGACTAGGTTAAAAGACACAAAGCTTCACATTTGGGAAATTACTGTATTTACAGTGAGCCTTCTCCAGAACATGGTTGGATCTGTGAGGCATTACACAGCTCCCTTGAATTTCCTGATGTAGTGAAGAAATCAAGCACGTGACTAAAGCTACAAATAATAAAAAATAACCTTTATTCCCATTAAAAATAGGCATATATTATACACAACTGAATAAAATTCACAAGTCACTAGAAACTTCATATCACAGCAGCAAGCCAGGGAGCTCCTATGGAATGTTTGGGGAAATGGCTATTAGCACACAGCTCTGTGGTACATATACTATTCATTTTGCTGATGCAACACTGCAAAGCTGAAATATTATTATGAGAAAGGATAAAGAAGGCAGACCACTGGCAAATTGTGACCCAGAAAACAAGGCAAAGTCCAGCTCCATTTCTCATTGATTGCTGTGGAATAGATTTCTTGTTAGAAACAAGAGGAAAAGAACAGCAGCATTAAATGACAGAATATGAAATACTAAAGCACATTAAGAAAAAAAAATGGAATACACTAACCATTAGGAAAAAGAAACAAGTTCTAGCAATACACATGCTATTAGAATATAGAGCTACTGTATTACAAGGGTGAAGGTGTAAGGCACGTGTCAGTCCTGAGGCTGAAAAGATTTTGATGGGACCTGAAAAAAGGCCACTGCTTGTTTTAAATGTCAGAATGTAAGACTTAGGCAGATTCTTGCTAACAAAGAACTCTTGTATAAGAAAAAAGAAACAAAACAAAAACAAAACCCAAAAAAACAAACAAACAAAACAAAAAACCCACCAGTACCTCTGGTAATACCTTCTGGTTTCCAAAGGCTGAAGGAATGACAAAGGAAGACTCTGTCTTTATTCTAAACAGCATATTGCTTAGAATTGCAGAATATTTTGAGTTGCAAGGAACCCACAAGAATCAAGTCCAGCTCTTAAGTGAATGGCCCTTACAGGGATAAAACCTTAGCATTATTCACACCATGCTCTGACCAACTGAGATGCTCAGGGTATCCAACTTCTGAAAAAACATAAATTCATTCTTTTTAGGGGACTACCTTAGTAGTAGTGAAATAGCTTACTGCAGTTGAGTAGTTTTCATGCAATTAGCATGAAAAGCCAGTCATTGGACTTTAAACAGAGAGTAAGACTGGGAGAGGATCACACATCCTTTCCACACTTAATGCAAAGGATGGATATCAGGTACATGTATCATGGAATAAAAGAACACGTAGGAGTGACAAGGAAGAGAATACAGCTGTTTGCAGCCTTCCCAGTCCAAAATCCATCATGCAGAGACACAAAAGACAACCCTAAACTGACTGTGTACTGAACACTACCATGTTTGTAGGCAAAGTGCTTGGAAAATGGAATGTGAAATTTGGGATTACTAGTAAAGTCTGGGAAATAAAGTATTATAGGATTGACAAAACCCCAGCAAAATAGTAGTCATGACTAGAATAGAGGAATTAAAGGAAATAAATAAGACTGCTTATAAAAGAGGACATGTGGGAGCCCAGCTTCCAATGATTATGAGATGGTCAGTTAAAGACATAAAATCCAAAACAGGCTCAAGACAAAATCAACAGATACGGCAGTAAAGAGGCTTTTGAAAGACACTATTGAGGGTCTGTTATAAAATCAAGATAAAATTTGGACATGGATTATATTAATTAAGATTGCAGAAGAAGTATAATGAAGGAATCCTGCAGTTTTGTTTTCTCAGACTGGAAAGTCTCAAATATTCTTAAACATATAGATTATAAAAGCTGTGCTGCATTAAATACTTAGAAGAGTTGCTTCTGTGGGCAACCAGCTGGACTCAAGCAACATCTTTCAGTCTTATATTTTTATGCTTATGAAACCACTTATTTAAAACAGTCACTTCTGATCACATTTTCTTAGTGTGTTTAGTATGAAAGACATCCACTGTTGTTTCATGACAAGGTCTCAAGTCAAAGTCACAGTATCCAATGCTGAAACAACCCTGCAGAAATTAACAGAATTGACATGTTGAGCATATACTGTAAAAGAGCTCATTTTAAGTTAATTAAAGAAGTCAAAGCATCCTTACCTGTGGTTTCTTAAAATAATCAAGACCCCTTCCAATCTTAATCATCCACCCATTGTTGAATCTGTTTTAAAAATGCACAAATTTGAATACTATGAGTCTGTTGAATAAAAAGGTTACATCCACATGATGCACAAGCTCCTTGTTTCAATCACAATTATTTCCTGTAATGACCATCATCAATACCTGTGTGAACCACAGAAGACACCATTCTGTATAGAGATAACTAATATTATATTCACAATGAGAAAATATGGAACTATGGAGGGCTAATTACATCCAATGAGGGACGCTGCCTTTTACTTTGTTAACCACAGCTGTAGTTATCTCAAAAGTTAGGGTTAAATAGTTTGACTTCAAATAATTGGCATTGGGTCATTTTTTTATATCACCCACCTGATTTCTCGATCATGTATTGAAGGCGAAAAGTCAATATTCAGTGTTACTCCATAATTACACAACGACCGTTTTATTTCTTCCAAGCCAGCCATCTGTTGACTCCTCCCACCACCCTATCAAACATAAAAGTAATGTGATAGGGTTTTTTTGGTTTTTTTTTTAACTATATAGTCTACTTCTGGTCACCACTTCTTAAACTCACGCACAAAACCTTTTCGGTATCAAAGTAAACCAAAGTAAGTAATTTGAATGAAGGCAGATTTACAGTTTCAAAGACAGGATAAAAAGCAGACTGACTACAGGTATATTTGCTGAGGGGTGTGGAGGAGGAGCTCATGCTCGTACTATCTGAGCCAAAACAAGTGCACTAATAGTTTAAATAAGTGCAGTGGTAATTAGAGAGATTTCAGCTTATGAAAGCCTCTAAAATGACAAATACAGCTGACAGGGGAGCAAAAAACCCCTTGTCTCAACAGATGCTTTGGTTTTTATGACATTTTCCACAACAAAAATTTCACAGAAATTTCAATTTAAGATTCTGCTTACCCAGAATTTGTTAACCAAAAGGCTCTGAACTCATGTTGGAGGTTAGGTTTGTTCCTTTTCTACCTGGAGAAATTTTCCCCCTAAGTTGCTAGGCGACTAAGTACTGTTTATGCGTGCTTGACCAAAACAAAGAGGTGGTCAAAAGTTGGGAGAGGGAGAGTTTTTTGGGGCAGGTAAAGGACTAAAGGACGGGGGTGGGGGCAGCTGCTCGGCTCTTGCTCTGGGCATCGGAGAGAGGACGGCCAGGCTGCTGTTTGCTGCGGGAGGAATTCACTGTCACCACCAAGTCCAGTCCTGGGAAATCCACCATCATCTGCTCGTGTGCCCGAATTCTGAGCTGCCTCCTCCTGCCCTGCTGGAGCTGGGCCGGCCCTGTTCCTCTGCTGCCGCTTCTTCAGCACTGCTCTTTTTCACAGAATCACAGAATTTTCCAGGTTGGAAGAGACCTTGAAGATCATCGAGTCCAACCCATGCACTAATACCTCAACTAGACCATGGCACCAAGTGCCACATCCAGTCTTTTTTTAAATACGTCCAGGGATGGTGACTCCACCACCTCTCCAGGCAGGCCATTCCAGTACTTTATCACTCTTTCTGTAAAAAACTTTTTTCTTATGTCCAACCTGTATTTCCCTTGGTGCAGCTTGAGTCTGTGTCCTCTCGTTCTGTCTGTTATTGCCTGGAGAAAGAGACCAACCCTCAGCTGACTACAACCCCCCTTCAGGAAGTTGTAGAGAGTGATAAGGTCACCTCTGAGTCTCCTCTTCTCCAGGCTAAACAGCCCCAGTTCCCTCAGTCTTTCTTCATATGGCTTGTCTTCCAAGCCCCTCACCAGCCTCGTTGCCCTCCTCTGGACACGCTCAAGCATCTCAATGTCCTTCCTAAACTGAGGGGCCCAGAGCTGGACACAGCACTCAAGGTGTGCCCTCACCAGTGCCGAGTACAGGGGAAGAATGACCTCCCAGCTCCTGCTGGCCACACTATTCCTGATCCAGGCCAGGATGCCCTTGGCCTTCTTGGCCACCAGGGCCCACTGCTGGCTCATGTTCAGCCGGTTGTCAACAAGAACCCCCAGGTCCCTTTCTGCCTGAACACTGTCCAGCCACACCGTCCCCAGTCTATAACATTGCAGGGGGTTGTTGTGGCCAAAGTGCACTTGGACTTATTAAACTGCATCTTGTTAGACTCTGCCCATTTGTCCAACTGTTCCAGGTCTCTCTGCAAAGCCC